>OU896712.1:29897767-29947205 GCA_918026855.4 Phaedon cochleariae | reverse complement strand
TGAAAATGTTGAACCTAATCTCTAACTTGCTAATTGATCATATCACTTATTTATTGAATTACTGCATCACACATTCTACGCTTCATATAGCTTGGAAAATGTCTCTTGTAATCCCTCTTGCAAAAATACGAAACCCCGAAAATTTTAATGATCTCAGACCCATCAGTCTTCTATCAGTACTATCAAAGGTTTTTGAAAAAATTCTATACAAACAGATGAATGAATTCCTTATGAGCCACAATATCATACCACCAATACAATCCGGTTTTAGAGACGGTTACAGTACCACAACAGCACTCACAGTGATAGTCGATGATATTTTCCGGGCAGTAGATGAGGGAAAAGTCACGTGCTTAGTTTTACTGGACTACAGCAAGGCATTTGACACTATAGATCACGACGTTTTTCTCGACAAACTGGGGTATTTGGGCTTTGATGAAGATTCTGTTCGGCTGATGGAGCGTTACTTGAAAGGAAGGAGTCAGAAAGTCGTTTATGACCTGAAGACTTCAGAACCTCTAACACTGAAATCTGTCCATTTTAGGACCCTTGTTATTTTCCATTTATATTTCGGACTTCCATTCATATGTTTCGCATTGTAACATACACCATTACGCAGACGACACACAACTATATCTATCATTTGATGTAGAACAACCTGATAGTACTAATGTTGTGAACTCAGATTTAGAATCCTTGGTGAATATCTCTGCAGCGCATAACCTTACGTTGAACGCAAAGAAGTCAAGTGTTTTGTTTTTCGGACCAAAGCATAAACGTGAGCTTGCCAGTACTTCCTCAAAAATCGTCATGGGCGGTAACACAATTCCCATTAGGAACGAGGTAAAAAACTTGGGGTTATGGGTAGACACAGAATTGAGATTCACAAAACATGTCAATCAACTTTGTCGTGGTTTTAACAATATTTTAAAACAGCTTTACCCGAATCGACATGCCATGAATTCTAGTTTGAAACTTCAAGTTTGTGAGTCTCTTATTCTTTCAAAAATTGCTTATTGTGATTGTGTATATGGACCAGCTCTCTTGAAAACCGACAGTGACCGCCTGCAGAAAATTCAGAACTCCTGCTTCAGATTTTCCCATGGAATACGAAAGTATGACCACATTAGCCATAAATTTCTAGAAGCGGGTAAGCTCAGATTATTGGATGTTAGAAAATCACATTTGCTCACTCTTACTCATAAAATATTAAGGATTGGAAAACCTCCGTATTTACTGAAAAAACTTGTAAGAATAGGTGATACCAGCGAATACTGCACTAGGAATTCACGATTGCTGACAATCTATAAACATAAGACGTCTACCTTTCAACGTTCCTTTACGTACAATGCCTGTAAATCATATAATCAACTACCCAATGAATTTTATGACTATAGTATTTTGAATTTCAAAAAAAAGCTGTAATCATTATTATTATCTACACAAATTGGATCTTAAATGAAATCAATTGACCCCTCTGGCACTTTGAAATTTACTTCCAAATTGATTATTTTATGCAGAGTCCATCCACTGTCTCGCTCTTGGAACTCATCCAATTCATTCAAAATGACATTCGTTACATTTTCTTCATACCATCGCTTCAAATCTACTTCAGCATCAATGATAAAGTTCTTAGTGTTCAGATATTTGAAATCGAATATAATTTCGTCATTTTTATTATTTTTCAAGAATTCTCCACAAAAACATGTGTGTTTATTTTCATGAAATGGAATTTTTTCAGCATTCTCTGTATTCTCGATTTGAATAGAGAGAATGAATCATCCAAAAATTGTCTTACATCGATATGTTTCAAATTTATGATAACTCCAGACCGTATTCGTCTATTGAAAGCCGACTGAATATCTTCCCATCTGATTCTCTCATTTCGTCTACGATTATTTGTGACACCACGACCGACAAATATAAATTTTTTGAATCGTTTCAAATGTCCAATGTTGGTTTGTAGTTTTCTCAAAGAAGATACATTCATGTCACCATCTCGAACAGCTTTATTGAATAGTCTCAAATTTTTATTGTATAGTTTGATCCATCTTCCTCTGATAGGTATGCTAGTTCTATCCGAAATCTCCTTAAAAGCTCTGAGGAATAATTTGATAATCTCATCGCTATGCTTCGCAATATCACAATTATAACAGTTTTTTTCTCCCAAAAGGTTATACAGCACGACAGCTCTATGTCAGAAGCACTTGGGCATGGATCTAAGTCTAAAGATGTCTCACCTGTTATTGTCAATTATCTTGGACGCCACTGAATTTTATTCAATCAGAAAAATTCAAAAAAACTTGAGCTATAATTTGATTAATTTTCACTGCAAGTGAGCTGAGAGATAATCAGTGAAATGAAACAAGATTTCCCATGAAATATCTACAATTTTATATCCTCTCTATGAATGACACTTTACATGAAAATAATATATGCATAAAATATTGAAATATAAGTAACCAATACTATATGATTCAAACTACCAAAGAAAACAATGTCACTTTGACTATGTGACTAGGTCCACAAAGAAACCATGTTGATTTGTTTACATAAAAATAGTACAACTCAATTAATGATAGATCATTGAATCAAAACATGTCACACATCATGATGTTCAATATAAAATCCGCAGGGAAAATTCATGAATTTTTGCTGTCACATAATATTCAAATGGAGGTCAAATAATAATGTTGATATGAATTAATTGAAGTTTAGGGAGTAATTTTTCTTCAAATTCAGCTTCCTAGGAGGAATATGTCAAGGTAGTGGTAGTCAACAAAAAAATATAAAAAAAAATGACATGACTGCATTTCTTACTAATCCATCCTGACAAGTGGCTTGTAGAGATGTCTTGACGGCTGCTGAACCAATTTATGCAGGGTGACAAATTGGGAATCAGGATTATTATGGATTGTTAGTTGGTTGGCTGTACAACCAATGCCATCATGGAAGGTGAAGGTGATGACCAGTGAGCTTGAGACATAGACTGGTTACTCCAACAGGAGGCACTTTGAAGAATGCCACAGCCTGATGACATGGTCTTGTTGGAATGATCAAGGCAGCAGATATCCTGCAGCATGGAGGTTTTGTCACACTTTCCCAGAAAGCCCTATAAAATTGCATTCATCTCGACCTGCTTTTCTACCTGATGGAAGTGAATGACTTACCCCTGTACATAGGAGGCTCCTATTTTGAAAAAAGGCAGCCGAAACCACCAACAGCATGAACGAAAAAATTAACCGGCATGGCCGTTGTCTAAAAGGAATGCCAGAATGCATTGGCTCAAGAAACCACATGAAAACCGTGCACAGCACTTACATTCAATTGTACCGCTGCACTCTATTCCGAAGAGTCACAATCCTCATGAAAATTCACCATTTCGTGAAGAAATTTAATGGAATTACTTATTAAAGACCATCGAAATTATACCGCCTTCCACGAGCCATCAAAAAGATCAAGATGCCACCTTCTTTTCCGGAAATCAATCCTACTCCTTCAGAAAAGTAAATCGAGATCTCGAGCTGAATCGAGTTGTACCGAAAGGAATGCTCCACTTGTTACTTGTCGCTCATTTTTCTAAGTCTTCTTTTTATTTTATCCATAATTTCATCGCAGGAGAAAGCAAATATTTTTGCAGAGATGTTCGCAGCAAACTCTACTTTAGATTCCCAAGGAAAACTGCCGCCAGACATTCCACCCGTTGAGAGTCGAATGCCCGAAATCGTCTTCCGTCAACGCACTATCAGACGAATTTTGCTTGGTCTCAAAACAAATAAGGCTAACGGTCCTGATGGAATTCCACCCATTATCCTCAAAAAATGTGCACCAGAATTAACGCCGATTCTCTGCAAGTTGTTTACCATCTCGTACAGGTCGGGTATTTTTCCATCATGCTGGAAGACAGCTAGAGTCCAACCAATCCCCAAAAAAGGGAACAAGAACCTACCCAACAACTACAGGCCCATTGCCCTGTTATCAGTAATCTCCAAAGTGATGGAGAAAGCCATCAATATTGAGCTTATCAAATATCTGGAGAGCTCAGGAATCATCAATGATAGACAATACGGCTTTCGCCACCGAAGATCTACTGGAGATCTACTTGCCTACGTCACCCATTTATGGCAATCTTCAATAGAAAAACACGGGGAATCTCTAGCTGTCGCGTTGGACATTTCGAAAGCATTCGACCGTGTTTGGCACGAAGGACTCCTCCACAAACTACCATCATACGGCTTACCACCTCAGCTATGCCATCTCTTATCGAGTTTTCTTTCAGGCAGATCGCTTCACGTGGTGGTGGACGGTGTATTGTCTGATACCTTTGGCATCAATTCCGGCGTTCCACAAGGATCAATTTTGGCACCAACATTATTCCTGCTTCATATCAATGATCTGTTGGGAGTAACAACTTGCCCCATCCACAGCTTTGCAGATGATAGCACCCTCCATACTGCGTTCTCTTCTAGAATTCCCATTTCTTCCCAGGAAACTAAGAACTCACGGCGCAGGCAGGTCAATGCTGTCAATGAAGATCTTACTGAAATCACAGCCTGGGGAACAAACAACCTAGTTGAATTCAACGCCACCAAAACTCAAGCCTGCATTTTCTCTAGAAAGGCGGAACTCAGTATGCCCGATATTGTAATGTCTGGCTCCACCATCCCCACCAAACCCACCATATCTATGCTCGGTATTTCCATCAGCAACACTCTTTCATGGGATAATCATGTCAGATCCATCGCAAAAGCTGCTTCACAAAAACTCGGATTCTTGTTCCGTGCGAAAAGCTACTTTACACCTCAACAGCTTCTCATGATCTACAAAGCGCAGATACGGCCTGTTCTAGAATACTGTTCCCACATATGGGGTTCAGCACCAAAACATACACTGATGCTCTTAGATTCCATCCAGAGAAGAGCCATTCGCCTAGTGGGTGACGCCACACTCACTCACTCTTTGACATCATTGGAACATCGTAGAAAGGTCGGCGACCTTTCACTTTTCTATCGATACTTCCACGGGAAATGTTCTTCGGAAATCTCTGCTATCATCCCTTCACTAGCAATACCAATCAGACGAACTAGACAAGCCCAGTCAGCACATCCTTTCGTTGTCAACCTCGAAAGATGTCGAACAGCACTTTATCAAGACTCCTTCATCCATAGAACGGCTAGGCTCTGGAATTCATTGCCTGTGGAAGTATTCCCAACAACATATAATCTCCAAAAGTTCAAAAAAAATTCCAATACCTACCTCCTGTCCCTATCCTCCCAAGGAACGCACGATGTTCTTTGAACATTATAGGGATTCCCTTTCGTGCGCTCCAAGCGATAAAAAAAAAAAAAAAAAAAAAAAAAAAAAAAAAAATTATTCAATCACGGATGTTTGCTTATTGGTACTCAGGAATCAATATTTTATAAAATAACAAAAAAAAAGGTAATTTCCTTATTATCAGGCTAATTATTATGAAACTTTGATTACAAAAATCATTTGCAACGATAGTTACGAGCGCGACCGACAACACCCGACGTCGGCGACAAGGCATGTACACAGTTCAACCAAAAACGAGAAGAAGAGTGATGTTGGTTGCATAGATTTAGACCATCTAATGAATAATAAAATAAATTGATGGAAATGCAACACAGGACTGAATTTACCTGCCAGTGGCGTTTCATGAATTTCAGTACTGGTAAATAAAAACGCTACACAATGTTCCATGATACTTCACCTTTCGACAATACACTAACAATGATACTAAAAAGGGTCGATATTGTATCAAATATATCTTTCACAAATTTGATTCTTTACTTTTTTTTTCTTGGGCTCTAGACTATCTCGCAAAGTTTCTCTACAATACAAATCTTTACTACTACCAATCTTATCATGAGATTTATTTTTGGATGGCTCAGACACAGTTGTGTGAAAGTTATGTAATTGTATCGATTTTTCACAAAAACAAAAATACTTCTTACAGTCTAGGCAGAATTGGGTATTTATATTAAAACTCACTCAATGTTTTTCACCAACTCCAAACTATAGGCATCCTTCGATTTCCCAACGTCCTTCTGGCCTTTATACACCAGAGCGTATTTCTTTGGTGTGAATTCTTCCCCTTTTCCTTCCACCAAGTCGGTCACTCTTTGCGGAAGAAAGACTACAAAATCTTCCAGTTCCGCCAGGATACACTTCCCAAATCGTGTTTTCACAACCTTGATACTAATTATCGGTATCTTCTCATTAACTGGGAGATCAGACAGCTTCACGGTCTCCTTCCTTACCAACAAATCCTCTTTGTTTATAGCTGTAAGATCCATCTAAAATTATGATTCATTCTTCGACTTTCTCAATCAAAAACCCAAAATATCTATCAACTCACTTTTGGTTAGGATGTTTCACTCTTCACAATATATAAGTTTCGACACGAGAATATTTCACGATGCTCATCTACCCTACGCTATTCTTTTTATATCAATCTTTCCACTTCAAACTGTTTCCCCACCTTGGAATATAACTCACTTGTTTACCCAACATGAATAATGGTAGGATGATATCATCAGATTTATTTTCATGGAATTATGTGACATCACTTGTTTACTATGAGTGGTGATGCATCAGCTTTTGATGATGACAAATACATTATTTCATTTCGCATTTTATCATAACACAGGCATGACCAAACACCTAAAACATTTTTTAAATTGTAGGAATTTTCAAATTCACATGTTCTATATTATATACAATCTTTTTTGCATTTGAAACAATGAATATGTGCAAATGCATGAATATGTTTATTATTACAGAACAATGATGCTGAGTATTTTTTCATTTTCGAAACCAAATCTGTACGGGAATAACAAGACGGGCACAAGATGAAATGTTTTCCATTAACTGGATTGAACAAATGATAATACTTATTGCAGCTCGCATATTTAGTATGACACATATTCTCGTTGATGGAATTATCCAACGGATAATTCTTCTCAGGAATCTGGTAGGGTTCTCCACGTGAAGGAAAACTCAGCTTCATCTCAACATCTTTTCCACCATCGAACTCTTCATCATTTATAATTTCTCCATTACGTGTAATTGGGATCACGCAATGATATTCATCCACAAAGTCGTATGACTGATCTGACAAACTACTGATGGCACTATCTTCAAATTCAGACATAATGATACGTAACTGAAGAGGATAACAACAGAACTGATGAAAAAATACATTTTTTCATGATTTTTATACATTTTTGGAAACCATTACTGTCCACCCTATAATCGAAATTTGCACCGGTAGATTGTGCATAGTGTCATGGTATTATCGATGAGATCATTACTGCTCGATAAACAAACTTATTGTTGTTGTTGTTGCGATGAGATCATTGAGGCGTGGAAACGACGGATATTTTGTTATTGTTCTCTGCATAGTGGCCATGGTATTATGTTAATCCATGATCGAGCGTGATAAACAAACACACCTAGAAAATTATTATTGAATTCATTACACTGATGAGATCATGGCATAGGAAACGTAAACAGGGTGATTTCTAACTCAAAATAATATCAGCCCAAATTACCAAAAATCTGAGGACCAGGTACACTGAAAAACATTCCGAGGTATGCGTGACGTCAGGGTTCTTCAGTTTACCTACCAGAAGGTCTGCAACGTCTTCAGCTGCACATGAACACAAGAACTTGATGGCCGTTTGAGTTAGAAAGAGCATAGAGCCTTTTTGATATCAAAATCTCGTGATTACTCTACTTGTATGCATGTCAGATGCTAGACTGCAGAGTTACAGTGTTAACATAGTCGAAGTCGAAGTTCCTTGTTCTGCAAACTGTGTGCGTTATACCCACTTGGGAGTCGTCTCATATGGTCAATGCAAACTTGTCTGCTTCAACAGTGTCCATGTGAGGTGATAGGATAAAGAGATATATTGTGCACTCCGATGAAGTCGATGTATCTCCATCTGCCTATTGTACTCCCAATATACCCTCCAAAGTCGTCAAATATGGTCAATGCGATCATATCTGCTTCAACTGTATGCATGTCAGATGCTTGACTGCAGAGTTTCTGTGTGAACATAGTCGAAGTCAAAGTTTCTTGTTCTGCAAACTGTGTGCGTTATACCCACTTGGGAGTCGTCTCATATGGTCGATGCGAACTTTCCTGCTTCAAAAGTGTCCATATCAGGTGATAGGATAGAGAGATATAGTGTGCACAACGATGAAGTCGATGTATCTTCATTTGCCTATTGTACTCGTTATATACAATTCAGAGTCGTCTCATACGATCACAACAATCGTATCTGCTTCAACTGTATGCATGTCAGATGCTAGACTGCAGAGTTACATTGTAAACATAGTCGAAGACGAAGTTTCTCGTTCTGCAAGCTGTGTGCGTTATTACTGCTTAGAACTCGTCTTATATGGTCACTGCAATTGTATCTACTTCAACTGTATGCATGTATGATGCTAGACGGCAGAGTTACAGTGTAAACATAGTCGGAGTCGAAGTTTCTTGTTGTGCAAGTTGTGTACGTTATACCCACTTGAAAGTCGTCTCATATGGGCATTGCGAATTTGTCTGTTTCAATAGTATCCATGTGAGATGATACGATAGAGAGATATAGTGTGCACAACGATGAAGTCGATGTATCTTCATTTGCCTATTGTACTCGTTATATACCCTTCGAAGTCGTCTCATACGGATACTGCCATCGTATCTGCTTTAACTGTATGCATGTCAGATGCTAGACTGCAGAGTTACAGTGTCAACATAGTCGAAGTCAAAGTTCCTTGTTCTGCAAACTGTGTGCGTTATACCCACTTGGAAGTCGTCTCATATGGTCAATGCAAACTTGTCTGCTTCATTAGTGTCCATGTGAGGTGATAGGAAAGAGGTATATGGTGTGTATGACGATGAAGTCGATGTATCCCCATTTGCCTATAGTTCTCGTTATATACCCTTCTAAGTCGTCTTATACGGACACTGCCATCGCATTTGCTATAACTGTATGCATGTCAGATGCTAGACTGCAGAGTTACATTGTAAACATAGTCGAAGTCGGAATTTCTTGTTCTGCAAGCTGTTTGCGTTATACCCGCTTGGGAGTTGTCTTATATGAACGATGTGAACTTGTCTGCTTCAACGGTGTCCATGTGAGGTGATTGGATAAAGAGATATATTGTGCACTCCGATGAAGTCGATGTATCTTCATCTGCCTATTGTAATCTCAGTATACCCTCCAAAGTCGTCAAATATGGTCAATGCGATCATATCTGCTTCAACTGTATGCATGTCAGATGCTAGACTGCAGAGTTTCTGTGTAAACATAGTCGAAGTCGATATATCCCCATTCGCCTGTTCAACTCGCTATATATCCTTCAAAGTCGTTCAATATGTTCACTGCAGTCGTATCTGCTTCAACTGTATGCATGTCAGATGTTATACTGCAGAGTTACAGTGTTAACATAGTCGAAGTCAAAGTTTCTTGTTCTGCAAACTGTGTGCGTTATACTCACTCGGGAGTCGTCTCATATGGTCAATGCGAACTTCCCTGCTTCAAAAGTGTCCATATCAGGTGATAGGATAGAGAGATATAGTGTGCACAACGATGAAGTCGATGTATCTTCATTTGCCTATTGTACTCGTGAAATACCATTCAGAGTCGTCTTATACGGTCACTGCAATCGTATCTGCTTCAACTGTATGCATTTTGGATGCCAGACTGCAGAGTTACAGTGTTAACATAGTCGGAAACGAAGTTTCTTGTTCTGAAAACTGTGTGCGTTATACCCACTTGAGAGTCGTCTCATATGGTCAATGCGAACTTGTCTGCTTCATTAGTGTCCATGTGAGGTGATAGGATAGAGGTATATAGTGTGTTTGACGATGAAGTCGATGTATCCCCATTTGCCTAAGGTACTCGTTATATACCCTTCAGAGTCGTCTCATACGATCACGGCAATCGTATCTGCTTCAACTGTATGCATGTCAGATGCTAGACCGCAGAGTTACATTGTAAACATAGTCGAAGTCGAAATTTCTCGTTCTGCAAACTGTGTGCGTTATACCCACTTAAAAGTCGTCTTATATGGTCAATGCGAACTTGTCTGCTTCAATAGTGTCCATGTGAGGTGATTGGATAGAGGTTTATTATGTGTATGACGATGAAGTCGATGTATCCTAATTTGCCTATTTTACTCGTTATATACCATTCAGAGTCGTCTTATACGGTCACTGCAATCGTATCTGCTTCAACTGTATGATGTCAGATGCTAGACTACTGAGTTACAGTGTGAACTGCAAGCTGTGTGCGATATTTCCGCTTAGAACTCGTCTTATATGGTCACTGCAATCGTATCTTCTTCAACTGTATGCATGTATGAAGCTAGACGGCAGAGTTACAGTGTAAACATAGTCGAAGTCGAAGTTTCTTGTTGTGCAAGTTGTGTACGTTATACCCACTTGAAAGTCGTCTAATATGGGCATTGCGAACTCGTCTGTTTCAATAGTATCCATGTGAGATGATACGATAGAGAGATATAGTGTGCACAACGATGAAGTCGATGAATCTTCATTTGCCTATTGTACTCGTTATAAACCCTTCGAAGTCGTCTCATACGGATACTGCCATCGTATCTGCTTCAATTGTATGCATGTCAGATGCTAGACTGCAGAGTTACAGTGTTAACATAGTCGAAGTCGAAGTTTCTTGTTCTGCAAACTGTATGCGTTATACCTACTTGGAAGTCGTCTCATATGGTCAATGCAAACTTGTCTGCTTCAATAGTGTCCATGTGAGGTGGAAGGATATGGTGTGTATGACGATGAAGTCGATGTATCCCCATTTGGCTATAGTTCTCGTTATACACCCATCAAAGTCGTCTCATACGGACACTGCCATCGCATCTGCTTCAACTGAATGCATGTCAGATGCTGCACTGCAGGGTTATAGTGTAAACATAGTCGAAGTCGAAGTTTCTTGTTCTGCAAGCTTTTTGCGTTATTCATGCTTGGGAGTTGTCTTATATGAACGATGTGAACTTGTCTGCTTCAACAGTGTCCATCTGAGATGATAGGATAAAGAGATATATTGTGCACTCCGATGAAGTCGATGTATCTCCATCTGCCTATTGTACTCTCAATATACCCTCCAAAGTCATCAAATAAGGTCAATGCGATCATATCTGCTTCAACTGTATGCATGTCAGATGCTAGACTGCAGAGTTTCTGTGTAAACATAGTCGAAGTCGATATTTCCCCATTCGCCTGTTTAACTCGCTATATATCCTTCGAAGTCGTCCAATATGTTCACTGCAGTCGTATCTGCTTCAACTGTATGCATGTCAGATGTTATACTAAAGAGTTACAGTGTTAACATAGTCGAAGTCAAAGTTTCTTGTTCTGCAAATTGTGTGCGTTATACCCACTTGGAAGTCGTCTCATATGGTCAATACGAACTTTCCTGCTTCAAAAGTGTCCATATCAGGTGATAGGATAGAGAGATATGGTGTGCACAACGATGAAGTCGATGTATCTTCATTTGCCTATTGTACTCGTGATATACCCTTCAGAGTCGTCTTATACGGTCACTGCAATCGTATCTGCTTCAACTGTATGCATATCAGATGCTAGACTGCAGCGTTACAGTGTATACATAGTCGAAGTCGAAGTTTCTTGATCTGAAAACTGTGTGCGTTATACCCACTTGAGATTCGTCATATATGGTCAATGCGAACTTGTCTGCTTCAATAGTGTCCATTCGAGGTGATAGGATAGAAGTATATAGTGTGTATGACGATGAAGTCGATGTATCCCCATTTGCCTATGGTACTCGTTATATACCCTTCAGAGTCGTTTCATACGGTCACGGCAATCGTATCTGCTTCAACTGTATGCATGTCAGATGCTAGACTGCAGAGTTACATTGTGAACATAGTTGATGTCGAAGTTTCTCGTTCTGCAGACTGTGTGCGTTATACCCACTTGAAAGTCGTCTTATATGGTCAATGCGAACTTGTCTGCTTCAATAGTGTCCATGTGAGGTGATTGGAGGTATATAGTGTGTATGACGATGAAGTCGATGTATCCCCATTTGCCTATCGTACTCGTTATGTACCATTCAGAGTTGTCTTATACGGTCACTGCGATCGTATTTGCTTCAACAGTATGCATGTCAGATGCTAGACTGCTGAGTTACAGTGTGAACATAGTCAAAGTCGAAGTTTCTTGTTCTGCAAGCTGTGTGCGTTATTTTCGCTTAGAACTCGTCTTATATGGTCACTGCAATCGTATCTGCTTCAACAGTATGCATGTATGATGCTAGACGGCAGAGTTACAAAGTAAACATAGTCGAAGTCGAAGTTTCTTGTTGTGCAAGTTGTGTACGTTATACCCACTCGAAAGTCGTCTCGTATGGGCATTGCGAACTCGTCTGTTTCGATAGTATCCATGTGAGATGATGGGATAGAGAGATATAGTGTGCAAAACGATGGAGT
The DNA here is from genome assembly GCA_918026855.4 of Phaedon cochleariae. Taxonomy (NCBI): domain Eukaryota; kingdom Metazoa; phylum Arthropoda; class Insecta; order Coleoptera; family Chrysomelidae; genus Phaedon; species Phaedon cochleariae. The sequence continues at coordinate 29,934,704 of OU896712.1, read as the reverse complement.
CGATGTATTTTCATTTGCCTTTTGTACTCGTTTCAATACCCTTCGAAGTCGTCTCATACGGATACTGCCATCGTATCTGCTTCAACTGTATGCATGTCAGATGCTAGACTTCAGAGTTTCTGTGTAAACATAGTCGTAGTCGAAGTTTCTTGTTCTGCAAGTTGTGTGCGTTATACCTTCTTGGAAATCGTCTTATATGGTCACTGCGAACTTGTCTGTTTCAATAGTATCCATGTGAGATGATAGGATAGAGAGATATAGTGTGCATAACGATGAAGTCGATGTATCTTCATTTGCCTATTTTACTCGTTATATACCCTTCGAAGTCGTCTCATACGGATACTGCCATCGTATCTGCTTTAACTGTATGCATGTCAGATGCTAGACTACAGAGTTTCTGTGTGAACATAGTCGTAGTCGAAGTTTCTTGTTCTGCAAGTTGTGTGCGTTATACCTTCTTGGAAGTCGTCTTATACGATCATTGCGAACTTGTCTGCTTCAATATTGACTATGTAAGATGATAGGATAGAGAGATATAGTGTGCACAACGAAGAAGTCGATGTATCTTCATTTGCCTATTTTACCCGTTATGAAGCTTTCGAAGTCGTCTCATACGGTAACTGCAATCGAATCTGCTTCAACTGTCTGCATTTGAGATTCTAGACTGCAGAGTTACAGTGTAAACATAGTCAAAGTCGAAGTTACTTGTTCTGCAAGTTGTGGGCGTGAAACCTGCTAAGAAAACGTCCCATATGGGCATTGCGAACCTGTGTGCTTTGATAGTATCCATGTGAGATGATAGGATAGAGAGATAGAGTGTGCACTTCGATGAAGTCGATGTATCTTTATCTACCTATTGTTCTCTCAATATATTCTTCAGAGTCGTCACTGCGATCATATATGCTTCAACTGTATGCATGTCAGATGCTAGACTGCAGAGTTTCTGTGTAAACATAGTCGTAGTCGAAGTTTCGAGGTAATAGGATAGAGGTATATAATGTGTATGACGATGAAGTCGATGTATCCCCATTTGCCTATAGTACTCGTTGTATACCCTTCAGAGTCGTCTCATACGGACACTGTCATCGCATCTGCTTCAACTATATGCATGTCAGATGCTAGACTGCAGAGTCACAGTGTAAACATAGTCGAAGTCGAAGTTCCTTGTTCTGCAAGCTGTTTGCGTTATACTGGCTTGGGAGTTGTCTTATATGGTCGATGTGAACTTGTCTGCTTCAACAGTGTCCATGTGAGATGATAGGATAAAGAGATATATCGTGCAATCCGATGAAGTCGATGTATCTTCATCTGCCTATTGTACTTTCAGTATACCTTCCAAAAGCGTCAAATATGGTCAATGCGATCATATCTGCTTCAACTGTATGCATGTCAGATGCTAGACTGCAGAGTTTCTGTGTAAACATAGTCGTAGTCGATATATCCCCATTAGCCTGTTGAACTCGCGATATATCCCTCAAAGTCGTCCAATATGTTCACTGCAGTCGTATCTGCCTCAACTGTATGCATGTCAGATGTTATACTGCAGAGTTACAGTGTAAACATAGTCGAAGTCGAAAATTCTTGTTCTGCAAACTGTGTGCGTTATACCCACTTGAAAATCGTATTATATGGTCAATGCGAACTTGTTTGCTTCAATAGTGTCCATGTGAGGTTATAGGATAGAGGTATATAGTGTGTATGACGATGAAGTCGATGTATCCCCATTTGCCTATGGTGCTCGTTATATACCCTTCAGAGTCGTCTCATACGGTCACGGCAATCGTATCTGCTTCAACTGTATGCATGTCAGATGCTAGACTGCAGAGTTACATTGTAAACATAGTCGAAGTCGAAGTTTCCCGTTCTGCGAACTGTGTGCGTTATACCCACTTAAGAGTCGTCTTATATGGTCAATGCGAACTTGTCTGCTTCAATAGTGTCCATGTGAGGTGATTGAATAGAGGTATATAGTGTGTATGACGATGAAGTCGATGTATACCCATTTGCCTATCGTACTCGTTATATTATATTCAGAGTTGTCTTATACGGTCACTGCGATCGTATCTGCTTCAACTGTATGCATGTCAGATGCTAGACTGCTGAGTTACAGTGTGAACATAGTCAAAGTCGAAGTTCCTTGTTCTGCAAGCTGTGTGCGTTATCTCCGCTTAGAACTCATCTTATATGGTCACTGCAATCGTATCTGCTTCAACAGTATGCATGTATGATGCTAGACGGCAGAGTTACAAAGTAAACATAGTCGAAGTCGAAGTTTCTTGTTGTGCAAGTTGTGTACGTTACCCACTTGGAAGTCGTCTCATATGGGCATTGCGAACTCGTCTGTTTCGATAGTATCCATGTGAGATGATAGGATAGAGAGATATAGTGTGCAAAATGATGGAGTCAATGTATTTCCATTTGCCTATTGTACTCGTTTTAATACCCTTCGAAGTCGTCTCATACGGATACTGCCATCGTATTTGCTTCAACTATATGCATGTCAGATGCTAGACTTCAGAGTTTCTGTGTAAACATAGTCGTAGTCGAAGATTCTTGTTCTGCAAGTTGTGTGCGTTATACCTTCTTGGAAATCGTCTTATATGGTCATTGCGAACTTGTCTGTTTCAATAGTATCCATGTGAGATGATAGGATAGAGAGATATAGTGTGCACAACGATGAAGTCGATGTATCTTCATTTGCCTATTGTACTCGTTATATACCCTTCGAAGTCGTTTCATACGGATACTGCCATCGTATCTGCTTCAACTGTATGCATGTCAGATGCTAGACCTCAGAGTTTCTGTGTGAACATAGTCGTAGTCAAAGTTTCTTGTTCTGCAAGTTGTGTGCGTTATACCTTCTTGGAAGTCGTCTTATATGGTCATTGCGAACTTGTCTGCTTCAATATTGTCTATGTAAGATGATAGGATAGAGATATATAGTGTGCACAACGAAGAAGTCGATGTATCTTCATTTGCCAATTGTACCCGTTATAAAGCTTTCAAAGTCGTCTCATACGGTAACTGCAATCAAATCTGCTTCAACTGTCTGCATTTCAGATTCTAGACTGCAGAGTTACAGTGTAAACATAGTCAAAGTCGAAGTTTCTTGTTCTGCAAGTTGTGGGCGTGGATCCTGCTAAGAAAACGTCCCATATGGACAATGCGAACCCGTGTGCTTCAATAGTATCCATGTGAGATGATAAGATAGAGAGATAGAGTGTGCACTTTGATGAAGTCGATGTATCTTTATCTACCTATTGTTCTCTCAATATATCCTCCAAAGTCGTCTTATATGGTCACTGCGATCATATATGCTTCAACTGTATGCATGTCAGATGCTAGACTGCAGAGTTTCTGTGTAAACATAGTCGTAGTCGAAGTTTCGAGGTGAAAGGATAGAGGTATATAATGTGTATGACGATGAAGTCGATGTATCTCCATTTGCCTATAGTACTCGTTATATACCCTTCAAAGTAGTCCTATACGGACACTGCTATCGCATCTGCTTCAATTGTGTGCATGTCAGATGCTAGACTGCAGAGTTACAGTGTAAACATAGTCGAAGTCGATGTTTCTTGTTCTGCAAACTGTGTGCGTTATACCCACTTGGAAGTCGTCTCATATGGTCAATGCAAACTTGTCTGCTTCAATAGTGTCCATGTGAGGTGGAAGGATAGAGGTATATAGTGTGTATGACGATGAAGTCGATGTATACCCATTTGCCTATCGTACTCGTTATATTATATTCAGAGTTGTCTTATACGGTCACTGCGATCGTATCTGCTTCAACTGTATGCATGTCAGATGCTAGACTGCTGAGTTACAGTGTGAACATAGTCAAAGTCGAAGTTCCTTGTTCTGCAAGCTGTGTGCGTTATCTCCGCTTAGAACTCATCTTATATGGTCACTGCAATCGTATCTGCTTCAACAGTATGCATGTATGATGCTAGACGGCAGAGTTACAAAGTAAACATAGTCGAAGTCGAAGTTTCTTGTTGTGCAAGTTGTGTACGTTACCCACTTGAAAGTCGTCTCATATGGGCATTGCGAACTCGTCTGTTTCGATAGTATCCATGTGAGATGATAGGATAGAGAGATATAGTGTGCAAAATGATGGAGTCAATGTATTTCCATTTGCCTATTGTACTCGTTTTAATACCCTTCGAAGTCGTCTCATACGGATACTGCCATCGTATTTGCTTCAACTGTATGCATGTCAGATGCTTGACTTCAGAGTTTCTGTGTAAACATAGTCGTAGTCGAAGATTCTTGTTCTGCAAGTTGTGTGCGTTATACCTTCTTGGAAATCGTCTTATATGGTCATTGCGAACTTGTCTGTTTCAATAGTATCCATGTGAGATGATAGGATAGAGAAATATAGTGTGCACAACGATGAAGTCGATGTATCTTCATTTGCCTATTGTACTCGATATATACCCTTCGAAGTCGTTTCATACGGATACTGCCATCGTATCTGCTTCAACAGTATGCATGTCAGATGGTAGACTTCAGAGTTTCTGTGTGAACATAGTCGTAGTCAAAGTTTCTTGTTCTGCAAGTTGTGTGCGTTATACCTTCTTGGAAGTCGTCTTATATGGTCATTGCGAACTTGTCTGCTTCAATATTGTCTATGTAAGATGATAGGATAGAGATATATAGTGTGCACAACGAAGAAGTCGATGTATCTTCATTTGCCTATTGTACCCGTTATAAAGCTTTCAAAGTCGTCTCATACGGTAACTGCAATCGAATCTGCTTCAACTGTCTGCATTTCAGATCCTAGACTGCAGAGTTACAGTGTAAACATAGTCAAAGTCGGAGTTTCTTGTTCTGCAAGTTGTGGGCGTGGATCCTGCTAAGAAAACGTCCCATATGGGCAATGCGAACCCGTGTGCTTCAATAGTATCCATGTGAGATGATAAGATAGAGAGATAGAGTGTGCACTTTGATGAAGTCGATGTATCTTTATCTACCTATTGTTCTCTCAATATATCCTCCAAAGTCGTCTTATATGGTCACTGCGATCATATATGCTTCAACTGTATGCATGTCAGATGCTAGACTGCAGAGTTTCTGTGTAAACATAGTCGTAGTCGAAGTTTCGAGGTGAAAGGATAGAGGTATATAATGTGTATGACGATGAAGTCGATGTATCTCCATTTGCCTATAGTACTCGTTATATACCCTTCAAAGTCGTCTTATACGGACACTGCCATCGCATCTGCTTCAACTGTATGCATGTTAGATGCTAGAATGCAGAGTCACAGTGTAAACATAGTCGAAGTCGAAGTTCCTTGTTCTGCAAGCTGTTTGCGTTATACTCGCTTGGGAGTTGTCTTATATGGTCAATGTGAACTTGTCTGCTTCAACAGTGTCCATGTGAGATGATAAAGAGATATATCGTGCACTCCGATGAAGTCGATGTATCTTCATCTGCCTATTGTACTTCCAATATACCTTCCAAAGTCGTCAAATATGGTCAATGCGATCATATCTGCTTCAACTGTATGCATGTCAGATTCTAGACTGCAGAGTTTCTGTGTAAACATAGTCGTAGTCGATATATCCCCAATAGCCTGTTGAACTCGCGATTTATCCTTCAAAGTCGTCCAATATGTTCACTGCAGTCGTATCTGCTTCAAGTGTATGCATGTCAGATGTTATACTGCAGAGTTACAGTGTTAACATAGTCGAAGTCGAAGTTTCTTGTTCTGCAAACTGTGTGCGTTATACCCACTTGAAAGTCGTCTTATATGGTCAATGCGAACTTTCCTGCTTGAAAAGTGTCCATATCAGGTGATAGGATAGAGGGATATAGTGTGCACAACGATGAAGTCGATGTATCTTCATTTGCCTATTGTTCTCGTTGTATACCCTTCAGAATCGTCTTATACGGTCACTGCAATCGAATCTGCTCCAACTGTATGCATGTCAGATGCTAGACTGCAGAGTTACAGTGTGAACATAGTCAAAGTCGAAGTTTCCTGTTCTGAAAACTGTGTGCATTATACCCACTCGAAAATCGTCTTATTTGGTCAATGCGAACTTGTCTGCTTCAATAGTGTCCATGTGAGGTGATAGGATAGAGGTATATAGTGTGTATGACGATGAAGTCGATGTATCCCCATTTGCCGATGGTACTCGTTATATACCCTTCAGAGTCGTTTCATACGGTCACGACAATCGTATCTGCTTCAACTGTATGCATGTTAGATGCTAGACTGCAGAGTTACATTGTAAACATAGTCGAAGTCGAAGTTTCTCGTTCTGCAAACTGTGTGCGTTATACCCACTTGAAAGTCGTCTCATATGGTCAATGCGAACTTGTCTGCTTCAATTGTGTCCATGTGAGGTGATTGGATAGAGGTATATAGTGTGTATGACGATGAAGTCGATGTATCCCCTTTTGCCTATTGTACTCGTTATATACCCTTCAGGAATGTCTCATACGGTCACTGCGATCGAATCTGCTTCAACTGTATGCATGTCAGATGCTAGACTGCTCAGTTACAGTGTGAACATAGTCAAAGTCAAAGTTTCTTGTTCTGCAAGCAGTGTGCGTTATTGCCGCTTAGAACTTGTCTTATATGATCACTGCAATCGTACCTGCTTCAACTGTATGCATGTATGATGTTAGACGACAGAGTTACAGTGTAAACATAGTCGAAGTCAAAGTTTCTTGTTGTGCAAGTTGTGTACGTTATACCCACTTGAAAGTCGTTTCATATGGGCATTTCGAACTCGTCTGTTTCAATAGTATCCATGTGAGATGATAGGATAGAGAGATATAGTGTGCACAACGATGAAGTCGATGTATCTTCATTTGCCTATTGTACTCGTTATATACCCTTCGAAGTCGTCTCATACGGATACTGCCATCGTATCTGCTTCAACTGTATGCATGTCAGATGCTAGACTGCAAGGTTTCTGTGTGAACATAGTCGTAGTCGAAGTTTCTTGTTCTGCAAGTTGTGTGCGTTATACCTTCTTGCAAATCGTCTTATATGGTCATTGCGAACTTGTATGCTTCAATATTGTCTATGTAACATGATAGGATATAGAGATATAGTGTGCACAACGAAGAAGTCGAAGTATCTTCATTTGCCTATTGTACCCGTTATCAACCTTTCAAAGTAATCTTATACGGTCACTGCAATCAAATCTGCTTCAACTGTATGCATTTCAAATTCTAGACTGCAGAGTAACAGTGTATACATAGTCAAAGTCGAAGTTTCTCGTTCTGCAAGTTGTAGGCGTGGAACCTGCTAAGAAAACGTCTCATATGGGCATTGCGAACTTGTGTGCTTCAATAGTATCCATGTTAGATGATAGGATAGAGAGAAAGAGTGTGCACTTTGATGAAGTCGTCGTATCTCCATTTGCCTATTGTACTCGTGAAATACCATTCAGAGTCGTCTTATACGGTCACTGCAATCGTATCTGCTTCAACTGTATGCATGTCAGATGCTAAACTGCAGAGTTACAGTGTTAACATAGTCGAAGTCGAAGTTTCTCGTTCTGGGAACTGTGTGCGTTATACCCACTTGAGAGTCGTCTTATATGGTCGATGCGAACGCGTCTGCTTCAATAGTGTCTATGTGGGGTGATAGGATCGAGGTATATGGTGTGTATGACGATGAAGTCGATGTATCCCTATTTGCCTATAGTTCTCGTTATATACCCTTCAAAGTAGTCTTATACGGACACTGCCATTGCATCCGCTTCAACTGTATGCATGTCAGATGCTAGAATGCAGAGTTACAGTGTTAACATAGTCGAAGTGGAAGTTTCTCGTTCTGAAAACTGTGTGCGTTATACCCACTTGAGAGTCGTCTTATATGGTCAATGCGAACTTGTCTGCTTCAATACTGTCCATGTGAGGTGATAGGATAGAGGTATATGGTGTGTATGACGATGAAGTCGATGTATCCCCATTTGCCTATAGTTCTCGTTATATACCCTTCAAAGTAGTCTTATACGGACACTGCTATCGCATCTGCTTCAATTGTGTGCATGTCAGATGCTAGACTGCAGAGTTACAGTGTAAACATAGTCGAAGTCGAAGTTTCTTGTTCTGCAAACTGTGTGCGTTATACCCACTTGGAAGTCGTCTCATATGGTCAATGCAAACTTGTCTGCTTCAATAGTGTCCATGTGAGGTGGAAGGATAGAGGTATATGGTGTGTATGACGATGAAGTCGATGTATCCCCATTTGGCTATAGTTCTCGTTATACACCCATCAGAGTCGTCTCATACGGACACTGCCATCGCATCTGCTTCAACTGAATGCATGTCAGATGCTTTACTGCAACGTTATGGTGTAAACATAGTCGAAGTCGAAGTTTCTTGTTCTGCAAGCTGTTTGCGTTATACATGCTTGGGAGTTGTCTTATATGAACGATGTGAACTTTTCTGCTTCAACAGTGTCCATCTGAGATGATAGGATGAAGAGATATATTGTGCACTCCGATGAAGTCGATGTATCTCCATCTGCCTATTGTACTCTCAATATACCCTCCAAAGTCATCAAATAAGGTCAATGCGATCATATCTGCTTCAACTGTATGCATGTCAGATGCCAGACTGCAGAGTTTCTGTGAAAACATAGTCGAAGTCGATATATCCCCATTCGCCTGTTTAACTAGCTATATATCCTTTGAAGTCTTCCAATATGTTCACTGCAGCCGTATCTGCTTCAACTGTATGCATGTCAGATGTTATACTAAAGAGTTACAGTGTTAACATAGTCGAAGTCAAAGTTTCTTGTTCTGCAAATTGTGTGCGTTATACCCACTTGGAAGTCGTCTCATATGGTCAATACGAACTTTCCTGCTTCAAAAGTGTCCATATCAGGTGATAGGATAGAGAGATATGGTGTGCACAACGATGAAGTCGATGTATCTTCATTTGCCTATTGTACTCGTGATATACCCTTCAGAGTCGTCTTATACGGTCACTGCAATCGTATCTGCTTCAACTGTATGCATGTCAGATGCTAGACTGCAGAGTTACAGTGTAAACATAGTCGAAGTCGAAGTTTCTTGATCTGAAAACTGTGTGCGTTATACCCACTTGAGATTCGTCTTATATGGTCAATGCGAACTTGTCTGCTTCAATAGTGTCCATTCGAGGTGATAGGATAGAGGTATATAGTGTGTATGACGATGAAGTCGATGTATCCCCATTTGCCTATGGTACTAGACATATACCCTTCAGAGTCGTTTCATACGGTCACGGCAAACGTATCTGCTTCAACTGTATGCATGTCAGATGCTAGACTGCAGAGTTACATTGTGAACATAGTTGATGTCGAAGTTTCTCGTTCTGCAGACTGTGTGCGTTATACCTACTTAAAAGTCGTCTTATATGGTCAATGCGAACTTGTCTGCTTCAATAGTGTCCATGTGAGGTGATTGGAGGTATATAGTGTGTATGAAGATGAAGTCGATGTATCCCCATTTGCCTATCGTACTCGTTATATACCATTCAGAGTTGTCTCATACGGTCACTGCGATCATATCTGCTTCAACTGTATGCATGTCAGATGCTAGACTGCTGAGTTACAGTGTGAACATAGTCGAAGTCGGAGTTTCTTGTTCTGCAAGCTGTGTGCGTTATTACCGCTCAGAACTCGTCTTATATGGTCACTGCAATCGTATCTGCTTCAACTGTATGCATGTATGATGCTAGACAGCAGAGTTACAGTGTAAACATAGTCGGAGTCGAAGTTTCTTGTTGTGCAAGTTGTGTACGTTATACCCACTTGAAAGTCATCTCATATGGGCATTGCGAACTCGTCTGTTTCAATAGTATCCATTTTAGATGATACGATAGAGAGATATAGTGTGCACAACGATGAAGTCGATGTATCTTCATTTGCCTATTGTACTCGTTATATACCCTTCGAAGTCGTCTCATATGGATACTGCCATCGTATCTGCTTTAACTGTATGCATGTCAGATGCTAGACTGCAGAGTTACAGTGTCAACATAGTCGAAGTCAAAGTTTCTTGTTCTGCAAACTGTGTGCGTTATACCCACTTGGAAGTCGTCTCATATGGTCAATGCAAACTTGTCTGCTTCAATAGTGTCCATGTGAGGTGATAGGACAGAGGTATATGGTGTGTATGACGATGAAGTCGAGGTATCCCCATTTGCCTATAGTTCTCGTTATATACCCTTCAAAGTCGTCTTATACGGACACTGCTATCGCTTCTGCTTCAACTGTATGCATGTCAGATGCTAGACTGCAGAGTTACATTGTGAACATAGTCGAAGTCGAAGTTTCTTGTTCTGCAAGCTGTTTGCGTTATACCCGTTTGGGAGTTGTCTTATATGAACGATGTGAACTTGTCTGCTGCAACCGTGTCCATGTGAGGTGATAGGATGAAGAGATATATTGTGCACTCCGATGAAGTCGATGTATCTCCATCTGCCTATTGTACTCTCAATATCCCCTCCTGAGTCGTCAACTATGGTCAATGCGATCATATCTGCTTCAACTGTATGCATGTCAGATGTTATACTGCAGAGATACAGTGTTAACATAGTCGAAGTTTCTTGTTCTGCACTTGGAAGTCCTCTCATATGGTCAATGCGAACTTTCCTGCTTCAAAAGTGTTCATATCAGGTGATTGGATAGAGAGATATAGTGTGCACAACGATGAAGTCGATGTATCTTCATTTGCCTATTGTACTCTCGAAATACCATTCAGAGTCGTCTTATACGGTCACTGCAATCGTATCTGCTTCAACTGTATGCATGTCAGATGCTAGACTGCAGAGTTACAGTGTTAACATAGTCGAAGTCGAAGTTTCTTGTTCTGAAAACTGTGTGCGTTATACCCACTCGAGAGTCGTCTTATATGGTCAATGCGAACTTGTTTGCTTCAATAGTGTCCATGTGAGGTATTAGGATAGAGGTATATAGTGTGTAGGACGATGAAGTCGATGTATTCCCATTTGCCTATGGTACTCGTTATATACCCTTCAGAGTCGTCTCATACGATCACGGCGATCTTATCTGCTTCAACTGTATGCATGTCAGATGCTAGACTGCAGAGTTACATTGTAAACATAGTCGAAGTCGAAGATTCTTGTTCTGCAGACTGTGTGCGTTATACCCACTTGAAAGTCGTCTTATATAGTCAATGCGAACTTGTCTGCTTCAATAGTGTCCATGTGAGGTGATTGGATAGAGGTATATAGTGTGTATGACGATGAAGTCGATGTATCCCCATTCGCCTATTGTACTCGTTATATAATATCCAGAGTTGTCTTATACGGTCACTGCAATCGTATCTGCTTCAACTGTATGCATGTCAGATGCTAGACTGCTGAGTTACAGTGTGAACATAGTCGAAGTCGGTGTTTCTTGTTCTGCAAGCTGTGTGCGTTATTACCGCTAAGAACTCGTCTTATATGGTCACTGCAATCGTATCTGCTTCAACTGTATGCATGTATGATGCTAGACGGCAGAGTTACAGTGTAAACATAGTCGGAGTCGAAGTTTCTTGTTGTGCAAGTTGTGTACGTTATACCCACTTGAAAGTCATCTCATATGGGCATTGCGAACTCGTCTGTTTCGATAGTATCCATGTTGGATGATACGATAGAGAGATATAGTGTGCACAACGATGAAGTCGATGTATCTTCAGTTGCCTATTGTACTCGTTATATACCCTTCGAAGTCGTCTCATACGGATACTGCCATCGTATCTGCTTCAACTGTATGCATGTCAGATGCTAGACTGCAGAGTTACAGTGTTAACATAGTCGAACTCAAAGTTCCTTGTTCTGCAAACTGTGTGCGTTATACCCACTTGGAAGTCGTCTCATATGGTCAATGCAAACTTGTCTGCTTCAATAGTGTCCATGTGAGGTGATAGGACAGAGGTATATGGTGTGTATGACGATGAAGTCGATGTATCCCCATTTGCCTATAGTTCTCGTTATATACCCTTCAAAGTCGTCTTATACGGACACTGCCATCGCATCTGCTTCAACTGTATGCATGTCAGATGCTAGACTGCAGAGTTACATTGTAAACATAGTCGAAGTCGAAGTTTCTTGTTCTGCAAGCTGTTTGCGTTATAATCGCTTGGTAGTTGTCTCATATGAACGATGTGAACTCGTCTGCTTCAACAGTGTCCATGTGAGGTGATAGGATAAAGAGATATATTGTGCACTCCGATGAAGTCGATGTATCTCCATCTGCCTATTGTACTCTCAATATACCCTCCAAAGTCGTCAAATATGGTCAATGCGATCATATCTGCTTCAACTGTATGCATGTCAGATGTTATATACAGTGTTAAAATAGTCGAATTTTCTTGTTCTGCACTCGGAAGTCGTCTCATATGGTCAATGCGAACTTTCCTGCTTCAAAAGTGTTCATATCAGGTGATAGGATAGAGAGATATAGTGTGCACAACGATGAAGTCGATGTATCTTCATTTGCCTATTGTACTCGTGAAGTACCATTCAGAGTCGTCTTATACGGTCACTGCAATCGTATCTGCTTCGACTGTATGCATGTCAGATGCTAGACTGCAGAGTTAGAGTGTTAACATAGTCGAAGTCGAAGTTTCTTGTTCTGAGAACTAAGTGCGTTATACCCACTTGAGAGTCGTCTTATATGGTCAATGCGAACTTGTCTGCTTCATTAGTGTCTATGTGAGATGATAGGATAGAGGTAAATAGTGTGTATGACGATGAAGTCGATGTATTTCCATTTGACTATGGTACTCGTTATATACCCTTCAGAGTCGTCTCATACGGATACTGCCATCGTATCTGCTTCGACTGTATGCATGTCAGATGCTAGACTGCAGAGTTACATTGTAAACATAGTCGAAAACGAAGTTTCTCGTTCTGCAAACTGTGTGCGTTATACCCACTTAGAAGTCGTCTTATATGGTCAATGCGAACTTGTCAGCTTCAATAGTGTCCATGTGAGGTGATTGGATAGAGGTTTATAGTGTGTATGACGATGAAGTCGATGTATCCCCATTTGCCTATTGTACTCGTTATATAATATCCAGAGTTGTCTCATACGGTCACTGCAATCGTATCTGCTTCAACTGTATGCATGTCAGATGCTAGACTGCTGAGTTACAGTGTGAACATAGACGAAGTCGGAGTTTCTTGTTCTGCAAGCTGTGTGCATTATACCCACTTGAAAGTCGTCTTATATGGTCAATGCGAACTTGTCTGCTTCAATGGTGTCCATGTGAGGTGATAGGATAGAGGTATATAGTGTGTATGACGATGAAGTCGATGTATCCCCATTTGCCTATGGTACTCGTTATATATCCTTCAGAGTAGTCTCATACGGTCACGACAATCGTATCTGCTTCAACTGTATGCATGTTAGATGCTAGACTGCAGAGTTACATTGTAAACATAGTCGAAGTCGAAGTTTCTCGTTCTGCAAACTGTGTGCGTTATACCCACTTGAAAGTCGTCTCATATGGTCAATGCGAACTTGTCTGCTACAATTGTGTCCATGTGAGGTGATTGGATAGAGGTATATAGTGTGTATGACGATGAAGTCGATGTATCCCCTTTTGCCTATTGTACTCGTTATATACCCTTCAGAAATGTCTTATACGGTCACTGCGATCGTATCTGCTTCGACTGTATGCATGTCAGATGCTAGACTGCTGAGTTACAGTGTGAACATAGTCAAAGTCGAAGTTTCTTGTTCTGCAAGCAGTGTGCGTTATTCCCGCTTAGAACTCGTCTTATATGGTCACTGCAATCGTACCTGCTTCAACTGTATGCATGTATGATGTTAGACGACAGAGTTACAGTGTAAACATAGTCGAAGTTTCTTGTTGTGCATGTTGTGTACGTTATACCCACTTGAAAGTCGTCTCATATGGGCATTGCGAACTCGTCTGTTTCAATAGTATCCATGTGAGATGATATGATAGAGAGATATAGTGTGCACAACGATGAAGTCGATGTATCTTCATTTGCCTATTGTACTCGTTATATACCCTTCGAAGTCATCTCATACGGATACCGCCATCGTATCTGCTTCAACTGTATGCATGTCAGATGCTAGACTGCAAAGTTCCTGTGTGAACATAGTCGTAGTCGAAGTTTCTTGTTCTGCAAGTTGTGTGCGTTATACCTTCTTGGAAGTCGTCTTATATGGTCATTGCGAACTTGTATGCTTCAATATTGTCTATGTAACATGATAGGATATAGAGATATAGTGTGCACAACGAAGAAGTCGAAGTATCTTCATTTGCCTATTGTACCCGTTATTAACCTTTCAAAGTAATCTGCTTCAACTGTATGCATGTCAGATGCTAGACTGCAGAGTTACAGTGTTAACATAGTCGAAGTCGAAGTTTCTTGTTCTGAAAACTGTGTGCGTTATACCCACTTGAGAGTCGTCTTATATGGTCGATGCAAACTTGTCTGCTTCAATAGTGTCTATGTGAGGTGATAGGATAGAGGTATATGGTGTGTATGACGATGAAGTCGATGTATCCCCATTTGCCTATAGTTCTCGTTATATACCCTCCAAAGTAGTCTCATACGGACACTGCTATCGCATCTGCTTCAACTGTATGCATGTCAGATGCTAGACTGCAGAGTTACAGTGTTAACATAGTCGAAGTCGAAGTTTCTCGTTCTGAAAACTGTGTGCGTTATACCCACTTGAGAGTCGTCTTATATGGTCAATGCGAACTTGTCTGTTTCAATAGTGTCCATGTGAGGTGATAGGATAGAGGTATATAGTGTGTATGACGATGAAGTCGATGTATCCCCATTTGCCTATAGTTCTCGTTATATACCCCTCAAAGTAGTCTTATACGGACACTGCCATCGCATCTGCTTCAACTGTATGAATGTCAGATGCTCGACTGCAGAGTTTCTGTGTAATTATAGTCGAAGTCGATATTTCCCCATTTGCCTGTTTAACTCGCTATATATCCTTCAAAGTCGTCCAATATGTTCACTGCAGTCGTATCTGCTTCAACTAATCATCCGCTGAGCACGAAAATAGATTTTTTAGTATTGAAACATATTTTGGTGCTAATAGCAAATAGTAATAGATTCATGACAAATCGTAATATCGTAACAATCTTCGTGAAATAGTAATAGAACGCGAACAATCCTAGTTAGTACTGTCAAAGGTCACAGCAAAGAGGAAATCTGTGGTCACAGATAGTCAGATACTGCTGTTTTGAGAAATGATATTGACAGATCATATGATAATAGTTTTGTTTGTGTGGGCTGGTTTGTAAAATAATTGTAAACGTAAAATAAAAAATAAAATAATTTAATGGAATGGACTCGATATTAGTATTTGTTTGCTCTCGGGAGTTTTGCTGTTCGAGCAGGTATGAGAAAATCTACTAGGTGAGTCGATTTTCAACTTTGTGTATGTTGTGTACCTATTTATTGTCTGCTAATTTTGTATCTACCCGCTAGGGCCTTATTTTCGAATTGAAGGAAGGGGGACGTTCTATCATTCCCCTCATGTTTCTTTCTGTCTCTCGTGATCCATGGAGATAATCACCCCAGAGTTCTCTCAGTAAACTTCAAAAAATAAGGCTCCTGTACATATTACATCCACCTCTATTGGTTTCCATAACCTATTTCAATTCATGTTCATTCTGTAACAAATTTTTATCAGGATATTCGTCTCTGAAACAATCTGGCATCACTGTCTTGTTTTGACTTAAGTGAATGACGAATTGTGGATTCCCTAGGATTCCGCAGATTTCACTTGCTTTCCAGTGGCGTACTCGAATTTCGAAGCATTTTATGTTCAATTTTCGAAATGAAATTTCTCGTTAATGTGAAGACTTAGGAAAAATCAAATATTTTAGTAATTTTTCTTGGACTCTCTCATATATATGTCTTGAATATATGCACTCATTTGAAAATCAGCCTGTATCTCTCTATCCCATCACCTCACATGGACACTATTAAAGCAGACAAGTTCGCATTGACCATATGAGATAACTTCCAAGTGGGTATAACGCACACAGTCTGCAGAACAAGGAACTTCGACTTCGACTATGTTTACACTTCAACTCTGCAGTATAACATCTGACATACATACAGTTGAAGCAGATACGACTGCAGTGACCATATAAGACGACTTTGTAGGATATATAGTGAATACAACAGGCGAATGGGGATATATCGACTTCTTGGTTGTGCACACTATATCTCTCTATCCTATCACCTCACACGGACACTATTGGAGCAGACAAGTTCGCATTGACCATATAAGACGACTTTCAAGTGGGTTTAACGCACACAGTTTTCAGAACAAGAAACTTCGACTTCGACTATGTTCACACTGTAACTCTGCATTCTAGCATCTGACATGCTCACAGTTGAAGCAGATACGATTGCAGTGACCGTATAAGATAACCCTGAAGGGTATATATCGAGTACAATAGGCAAATGAAGATACATCGTTTTCATCGTTGTGCACACTATATCTCTCTATCCTATCACCTAATATGGACACTTTTGAAGCAGGAAAATTAGCATTCACCATATGAGACGATTTCCAAGTGGGTATAACGCACACAGTTCACAAAACAAAAATCTTCGACTCCGACTATGTTAACACTGTGACTCTGCAGTATAATATCTGACATGCATACAGTTGAAGCAGATACAACTGCAGTGAACATATTCGACGACTTTGGAGGATATATCGCGAGTACAACAGGCTAATGGGGATATATCGACTACGACTATGTTTACACAGAAACTCTGCAGTCTAGCATCTGACATGCATACAATTGAAGCAGATATTTGACGACTTTGGGAGGTATATTGAAAGTACAATAGGCAGATGGGGATACATCGACTTCATCGGAGTGCACGATATATCTCTTTATCCTATCATCTCACATGGACACTGTTGAAGCAGACAAGTTCACATTGACCATATAAGACGACTCTCGAGCAGGTGTTACGCGAACAGCTCGCAGAACGAGAAACCTTGACTTCGACTATGTTCACACTGTAAGTCTGCAGTATAACATCTGGCATGCATACAGTTGAAGCAGATACAACTGCAGTGACCATATGAGACGACTTTGGGAGGTGGATAGCGAGTACAACAGGCAGATGGGGTCATCCCGCATGGACACTATTGAAGCATACAAGTTCACATTGACCATATAAGACAACTCACAAGCGGGTATCACGCACAGAGCTTGCAGAACAATGAACTTCGATTTCGACTCTGTTAACACTGTAACTCTGCAGTCTAGCATCTGAAATGCATACATTTGAGGCATATACGATTGCAGTGACCGTATAAGATGACATTCAAGGGTATATAACGAGTACAGTAGGCAAATGAAGATACATCGACTTCATCGTTGTGCACACTATATCTCTCTATCTCATCATTTTATATTGACACTATTGAAGCAGAAGAGTTTGCATTGACCATATGAGACGAATTCAAAGCGGGTATAACGCATACAGCTTGCAGAACAAGGAACTCCGACTTTGACATGCATACAGTTGTAGCAGATATGATATTAGTGACCATATGAAACGACTCTAGAGGGTATATAGCAAGTTTAATAGGCAGATGATGATACATCGACTTCATCGGTGTGCATACTCTTTCTCTCTATCCTATCAACCCACATGGATACTATTGGAGCAGACGAGTTTCCGATGCCCATATGAGACGTCTTCCAAGCGGGTTCAACGCACACAACTTGCACAACAAGAAACTTTGACTTCGACTATGTTTACTCTGTAACTCTGCCGTCAAGCATCTGACATGCATACAGTTGAAGCAGATACGATGACAGTGACCATATAAGACGACTATGAAGGGTATATAACGAGTTTAATATGCAAATGAAGTTTCTGTTTCTGTATTGTATTGGGTGAATGAGATGTATTCCCCCATATTTATCGAAAAAACGCTTACCTGTCCACGTTCACCAATCTCTCTCAAAAGGGAATGAGGATCATATCCGGAAGAATTGTGGAACACTATGGGGACCACGAATTACTTGCGATACCTCAAATCACAAGATTGATGCGCCTACCCCCTGAAGGCACCAGTGAAATGATGGTGGTCTTTCACGATGATTTCAGTAAACGCAAATGCCTTTTCACAGATATGGCAGTGTGTTATACCAACATTATCTGGGAAATGAGTCAGAGGAACAATGTCTTTGATTTAAGACTACAAATTCAGCGACATCTGCCATTCCTGTCGCAAACCAATCCATACAATCGAAACCTCGATGACTCTTGTAGTAGGACAAGCTATCATTATATGAGCATTTGAAATAGTAAACTGCGCTGGAGGCTGTATGTTTTTGATATTTTGCAATTTTTTGGGAAATTTTGTCATTACAGTGCTCCAAGACCAATTCGAAATCACCGTAGATGATGAATTCGGCCTTTGGGTTATAGATTAAAGTTTTGAAAACTACCGAATCGTATTAGGAAAATGAAACTTTGCAATCGTTAACATTTTCACATAAAACACTATTATCTGCCAATTTGGATTCACTTGGAAAATAATTCAGACATCTATAACAGAAATGTTTTTTCCTATAATCTTCATTGAGTTGTGGGGCGAGCAGTCCGGACTCGTCTTTTATATAACAATAATGATACCTTATGTTTTCATCGTAGTCATTTTCGAATAAGGCATCATGATCGTTGAGTTTCGAAAAATATTCACTTTAAATGAGTAGTAGATTGACATGTCTGGTTTGCTTATGTTCCGTGTGTTTGATGGTTACTACTTGAGAATACTCCGTCATTTTTACATGAATCAGTTCCAAGGCAAGAAAGTTCACCGAGATAGCATCGAGTTTTTCAAATTTAGGAATTTCGTCAATAGTGACGGGTGTACGAGGCTGCGCTATTCAAAACTTGGCTGTGATGAGGATACGAGCTGAGCCTGTCTACATTAAGGTTCGCAGGATGTGAAGCGCTGACGATACTTCAGAAAAAGCACACCTCATCATTGTTTTTCACATTTATGCAGGCATGCTTCCTCATAAATTTCTCTGGCAGCTCGATATAGGATGATCCATTTCCAATCTCTGATTTATTCACACTTACCTCTTGAGAAACAATTTAACCTAAGGCCCAGCCACTACCCTTCTCTTGGAATTCTGAAAGTTCATTCACGTTTCTATCGATAACATTATTCGCGAACCAACAATCCCAATCCGCTACCTCATCCATAGGAGCATTCTCTGTATGGAAATATTCTAATTCAATAATCTCCGCAGGTATAACGCAAACAGCATGCAGTACAAGAAACTTCGACTTCGACCATGTTTACACTGTAACTCTGCAGTCTAAAATCTTACATGCATACAGTTGAAGCAGATACGATGGCAGTATCCGTATGAGACGACTTTGAAGGGTATAAAGCGAGTACAATAGGCAAATGGGGATACATAGACTTCATCGTCGTACACATTATATATCTCTATCCTATCATTTCACATGGACACTTTTGGAGCAGACAAGTTCGCATTGACCATACAAGACGACTTTCAAGCGGGTATAACGCACACAGTTTGCAGAACAAGAAACGTCGACTTCAACTATGTTAACACTGTAACTCTGCAGTCAAGCATCTGACATGCGAACAGTTGAAGCAGATGCGATTGCAGTGACCGTATAAAATGACTCCTTAGGGTATATGACGGGTACAATAGGCGAATGAAGATACATCGACTTCATCGTTGTGCACACTATATCTCTCAATCCTATCATCTAACATGGACACTATTGAAGCATTCAAGTTCTCAATAACCACATAAGTTGACTTCCAAGCAGGTATATCGCACATAACTAGCAATATAAGAAACTTCTACTACGACTATGTTTACACAGAAACTCTGCAGTCTAGCATCTGACATGCATACAGTTGAAGCAGATATGATCGCAGTGACCATATAAGACGACTTCGGAGGATATATTGGGAGTACGATAGTGTGACCACAAAATCGCCAGCAGTCACTTGTCCACATCTGTGAGATAACAGGTGGGCACTTGCAGCTACACTACAGTGGAGATGGGGTGGTTCGGATTCGAGAATTCAAAATGAGTTAAAATGAAATAGTTGAGCGCCAGGTAAATTTTTACCCCACCACAAATACCCTCAGTTATTATCACCCTTCAAATTTACCGAATAAGAGTGAAAAAAATATATAAAACACCGATTTCAACATAGACAAATTTTAATTCAATAGTTTATCAATTCAAACCACGAAATAGTACTATATGGAGTATTGCACTGAATGCCCTAAATCAACCCCTGGGAAGGCAAGTAAATAGTTGACCTGCCTAAATGTCAAAACAAAAAAAAGGAATTTTTTACATAGCATAAAAGGAAAATAATTAGTAGCACATCAAAAAATAATACTGCAAATTGTGCTAATAATTGGTCGCGACGCGTGAGCTCAGGCGTAGGCGTTCCCCTAGTACAATGAGATTGCGCTAAGTCGGTCCGCTTAGCGACTCTACCCTAGTAGGCTTCCACAAGTCATAAACTAATTATAGTTAACTCGGTAAGTAAGGATATCTAGCATGGAATAACAGTAGTACAATAGCAATGGCATAAAATAGCAATAGCGTAAAATAGCAATAGCGTTAAATAGCACTAGCGTAAAATGGCAAATAGATAGTAGGTAGCAATAAAGAGCAATAAAAAAATAGCAAGCAAATTACAAGTTGACAGGTAGTGCAAGCAAACTGTAAATACTAAGAAGCAACTGATAAAGTAGCAAATATAGTTGAATCGCAAATTAGTGACGACCATAAAAAAAAATTGCAGGTTAGTTATTTACAAAAAAAATGCAGATTTGGTTATTCACAAAAAAGAATGCGGGTTGGTTATTCACACAAAAAAAAATTGCCAATCAATAACAATTTAAATGAACGGAATAGCTGAAAGAGAATGAACACATAATAGTATCGTTAGCACTTCAAGAGAAGCATGAGCCATTTATATATCAATAATTAATAACCAAAACCAAAAAATTGAACATACATTGGTATAGATATATCGGTAACCCGAGCAAAAAAAAATAGCATGAATCAATTGGGCAACTTTGGTATACAGGGACACACTCTGTATTTCTTTTTAATCCTTTATCCCTGATGCATTGACGTAAGCACCCATCCAGTGGTGAAGCTCGCCAACTTGGGTTGATAGACTAGTCCAGACCTCTCTTGTTGCACCCGGTATAGTCTATGTGGTAGATCAAAAGTTATGACTAGGCCAAAGTTCTAAAAGCCAGGTGAGATCGACCCAGTATTGGCAATACTGATAACCCTAGAGGGGAACAAAAATACAAAAATAGAAACTCTTTCTTTCAAGTTCAAACCCAAATGCAAAAAAAAGAATTGAAAAATAATCCTCAACCAGTTTCTGGTAAAAGAGACAATGTGGTTGAACTATCCTAGTAGAAAATATATCAAGAACAAAATAAACAACTAGAAAAATCCATAAGAGTTCAATCGAATTCAAATAATAACATCAAGCTGACAGCTGTCAACTGTCGCATGAAGGAACGACGTATGATTCATGGAGCATGTCACATTTAGGTCATATGACAAACTTGACAGCCAACTGTCAACGATTATTAGTTATGTCACAAAAAAATTATACAAGAAAATTACTAAAAATATTATACAAAATACTGCTTACCCTGGCCAAGAGGTTATCGTCCAAATATCTTATTCCAATCCAAGTTCGAATATTTGGTTGAGTGATTTAAGAGTGACTAAGGGCCTTCGTACTCTGTGCAGACAAGAACAGAAAAATAGAGAACAATGAATCTCCTCTTTCATGAATAAGAGAGGTGCAGGTCGACTCCAAAAATTATAATGAAGATTTATTGACATACTTGGTAGATCAAAAATGCACAGTCAAATGCAACAGCACTCGGCGTGGTGTCAGAACAAATCCTCAAACTAAGACAAAATTCCAGGAATGGCACAAATACGATGCTCCAAAACTACCAGCAATCCCCAAAATTATAAAGATGGACACCAGAATAAAACCCAATGAAGGATGATTTCGAAAAATCACGATTTTCTGGATGCCCGTCACTGACTACTTATCACTCTCCGAGTACCATTTGCAGACTGAAACTTGAGCGAACCGAAGACTTCCGAAGACGAACGACTAACTCCATCCGATTGATCCATAACTACTTTTAACGCCGACTCCTAGGTGGCGCTACTTACCCACTATAAATTTCACCATAATTGACGACTTACTGACGACATGTTATGCTACGTAATAAAGCAAAGTAAACACCTTCATTTGAAAACAACATTCATGCAGCCCCATACCCTATGCACTTGTCACTCAACCCTCCGATGAACAACCCATACCAACAATGACAGCGATATTTTGCAAGTTGGCAGCACTGATCAGTTGGTAGCATTAGAATCGCCGATCGTGTCTATTCGGTCCGGACTGAAGTAGGATATTATCCACAGCCACCAAATACTATACCTAGAATAACCTCAAGAATCTAAACATGAATATTATCAACAACAATCAACAAAATATACCAACACATCATATCCAATGATTGAAGGTGGGTGAATATAATGAAAAATCTATTCTCGAACTAAAATACCTGTATACAATACGTCTTAGACGTGAAGTACCCGAAAGTAAACAAATGAACACAATAATAATTATTGTTTTCATTTCTATCGCAGGAGTGGACGAATACAGGTCAAAGCAAACGAAGAAACACTTTCAGCGGGACACTTGGACAGGCAAACGAATGCAAATGATACACAAATCATACTAGATAGGTAAGTATAAGAATATAGACATTTATCGCGCGATAAATGGTACGTTCGAGTATATTAGTTGTTATTTAATCTTTTTAGATCACCCACACAAATAAGTATGGTTTGCCCGCTGAATGGAATAAACCTTCAGGAAACTATACCACAGAGTAGGTACAAATAACCTGCGTAACACTAGCTGAAAGTAGCCTTGTTGGGAAATTAATATACTGGGTGTCCTATTCGTGGTATGTAATGCTTTAAGGTCAAAACTGACCGCAACAAATCCCCCCCTTACTACAAGAGATTTACCCCGTAAATTTCTTCATAACTCGATAACCCTGACCAAAAATAAACATCCACCTTTCCTACCTATTCATCAACCGGGCCTGGCTAACTCAGTCGGTAGAGCATGAGACTCTTAATCTCTGGGTCGTGGGTTCGAATCCCACGTTGGGCGCCAAAAATGTGACCTCAAACTTGCCAGCAGTCACTTGTCCACATCTGTGAGATAACAGGTTGGCACTTGCAAATACACTACAGTGGAGATGGGGTGGAAATTTGCACCGGTAGATTGTGCATAGTGCCATGGTATTATCGATGAGATCATTAGTGCTCGATAAACAAACTCAGATCATTGAGGCGTGGAAACGACGGATATTTTGTTATTGTTCTCTGCATAGTGGCCATGGTATTATGTTAATCCATGATCGAGCGTGATGAACAAACACACCTAGAAAATTATTATTGAATTCATTACACTGATGAGATCATGGCATAGGAAACGTAAACAGGGTGATTTCTAACTCAAAATAATATCAGCCCAAATTACCAAAAATCTGTGGACCAGGTACACTGAAAAACATTCCGAGGTATGCGTGACGTCAGGGTTCTTCAGTTTACCTACCAGAAGGTCTGCAACGTCTTCAGCTGCACATGGAAGAACTTGATGGCCGTTTGAGTTAGAAAGAGCATAGAGCCTTTTTGATATCAAAATCTCGTGATTACTCTACTTGTATGCATGTCAGATGCTAGACTGCAGAGTTACAGTGTTAACATAGTCGAAGTCGAAGTTCCTTGTTCTGCAAACTGTGTGCGTTATACCCACTTGGAAGTCGTCTCATATGGTCAATGCAAACTCGTCTGCTTCAACAGTGTCCATGTGAGGTGATAGGATAAAGAGATATATTGTGCACTCCGATGAAGTCGATGTATCTCCATCTGCCTATTGTACTCTCAATATACCCTCCAAAGTCGTCAAATATGGTCAATGCGATCATATCTGCTTCAACTGTATGCATGTCAGATGCTAGACTGCAGAGTTTCTGTGTAAACATAGTCGAAGTCAAAGTTTCTTGTTCTGCAAACTGTGTGCGTTATACCCACTTGGGAGTCGTCTCATATGGTCGATGCGAACTTTCCTGCTTCAAAAGTGTCCATATCAGGTGATAGGATAGAGAGATATAGTGTGCCCAACGATGAAGTCGATGTATCTTCATTTGCCTATTGTACTCGTTATATACAATTCAGAGTCGTCTCATACGATCACAACAATCGAATCTGCTTAAACTGTATGCATGTCAGATGCTAGACTGCAGAGTTACATTGTAAACATAGTCGAAGACGAAGTTTCTCGTTCTGCAAGCTGTGTGCGTTATTACTGCTTAGAACTCGTCTTATATGGTCACTGCAATTGTATCTACTTCAACTGTATGCATTTATGATGCTAGACGGCAGAGTTACAGTGTAAACATAGTCGGAGTCGAAGTTTCTTGTTGTGCAAGTTGTGTACGTTATACCCACTTGAAAGTCGTCTCATATGGGCATTGCGAATTTGTCTGTTTCAATAGTATCCATGTGAGATGATACGATAGAGAGATATAGTGTGCACAACGATGAAGTCGATGTATCTTCATTTGCCTATTGTACTCGTTATATACCCTTCGAAGTCGTCTCATACGGATACTGCCATCGTATCTGCTTTAACTGTATGCATGTCAGATGCTAGACTGCAGAGTTACAGTGTTAACATAGTCGAAGTCAAAGTTCCTTGTTCTGCAAACTGTGTGCGTTATACCCACTTGGAAGTCGTCTCATATGGTCAATGCAAACTTGTCTGCTTCATTAGTGTCCATGTGAGGTGATAGGAAAGAGGTATATGGTGTGTATGACGATGAAGTCGATGTATCCCCATTTGCCTATAAGTCTCGTTATATACCCTTCTAAGTCGTCTTATACGGACACTGCCATCGCATTTGCTTCAACTGTATGCATGTCAGATGCTAGACTGCTTCAACGGTGTCCATGTGAGGTGATAGGATAAAGAGATATATTGTGCACTCCGATGAAGTCGATGTATCTTCATCTGCCTATTGTATTCTCAATATACCCTCCAAAGTCGTCAAATATGGTCAATGCGATCATATCTGCTTCAACTGTATGCATGTCAGATGCTAGACTGCAGAGTTTCTGTGTAAACATAGTCGAAGTCGATATATCCCCAGTCGCCTGTTCAACTCGCTATATATCCTTCAAAGTCGTTCAATATATCCACTGCAGTCGTATCTGCTTCAACTGTATGCATGTCAGATGTTATACTGCAGAGTTACAGTGTTAACATAGTCGAAGTCGAAGTTTCTTGTTCTGCAAACTGTGTGCGTTATACTCACTCAGGAGTCGTCTCATATGGTCAATGCGAACTTTCCTGCTTCAAAAGTGTCCATATCAGGTGATAGGATAGAGAGATATAGTGTGCACAACGATGAAGTCGATGTATTTTCATTTGCCTATTGTACTCGTGAAATACCATTCAGAGTCGTCTTATACGGTCACTGCAATCGTATCTGCTTCAACTGTATGCATTTTAGATGCTAGACTGCAGAGTTACAGTGTTAACATAGTCGGAGTCGAAGTTTCTTGTTCTGAAAACTGTGTGCGTTATACCCACTTGAGAGTCGTCTTATATGGTCAATGCGAACTTGTCTGCTTCATTAGTGTCCATGTGAGGTGATAGGATAGAGGTATATAGTGTGTTTGACGATGAAATCGATGTATCCCCATTTGCCTAAGGTACTCGTTATATACCCTTCAGAGTCGTCTCATACGATCACGGCAATCGTATCTGCTTCAACTGTATGCATGTCAGATGCTAGACTGCAGAGTTACATTGTAAACATAGTCGAAGTCGAAATTTCTCGTTCTGCAAACTGTGTGCGTTATACCCACTTAAAAGTCGTCTTATATGGTCAATGCGATCTTGTCTGCTTCAATAGTGTCCATGTGAGGTGACTGGATAGAGGTTTATAGTGTGTATGACGATGAAGTCGATGTATCCTAATTTGCCTATTTTACTCGTTATATACCATTCAGAGTCGTCTTATACGGTCACTGCAATCGTATCTACTCCAACTGTATGATGTCAGATGCTAGACTGCTGAGTTACAGTGTGAACTGCAAGCTGTGTGCGATATTTCCGCTTAGAACTCGTCTTATATGGTCACTGCAATCGTATCTTCTTCAACTGTATGCATGTATGAAGCTAGACGGCAGAGTTACAGTGTAAACATAGTCGAAGTCGAAGTTTCTTGTTGTGCAAGTTGTGTACGTTATACCCACTTGAAAGTCGTCTCATATGGGCATTGCGAACTCGTCTGTTTCAATAGTATCCATGTGAGATGATACGATAGAGAGATATAGTGTGCACAACGATGAAGTCGATGAATCTTCATTTGCCTATTGTACTCGTTATAAACCCTTCGAAGTCGTCTCATACGGATACTGCCATCGTATCTGCTTCAATTGTATGCATGTCAGATGCTAGACTGCAGAGTTACAGTGTTAACAAAGTCGAAGTCGAAGTTTCTTGTTCTGCAAACTGTGTGCGTTATACCCACTTGGAAGTCATCTCATATGGTCAATGCAAACTTGTCTGCTCCAATAGTGTCCATGTGAGGTGGAAGGATAGAGGTATATGGTGTGTATGACGATGAAGTCGATGTATCCCCATTTGGCTATAGTTCTCGTTATACACCCATCAAAGTCGTCTCATACGGACACTGCCATCGCATCTGCTTCAACTGTATGCATGTCAGATGCTAGACTGCAGAGTTTCTGTGTAAACATAGTCGAAGTCGATATTTCCCCATTCGCCTGTTTAACTCGCTATATATCCTTCGAAGTCGTCCAATATGTTCACTGCAGTCTTATCTGCTTCAACTGTATGCATGTCAGATGTTATACTAAAGAGTTACAGTGTTAACATAGTCGAATTCAAAGTTTCTTGTTCTGCAAATTGTGTGCGTTATACCCACTTGGAAGTCGTCTCATATGGTCAATACGAACTTTCCTGCTTCAAAAGTGTCCATATCAGGTGATAGGATAGAGAGATATGGTGTGCACAACGATGAAGTCGATGTATCTTCATTTGCCTATTGTACTCGTGATATACCCTTCAGAGTCGTCTTATACGGTCACTGCAATCGTATCTGCTTCAACTGTATGCATGTCAGATGCTAGAATGCAGAGTTACAGTGTAAACATAGTCGAAGTCGAAGTTTCTTGATCTGAAAACTGTGTGCGTTATACCCACTTGAGATTCGTCTTATATGGTCAATGCGAACTTGTCTGCTTCAATAGTGTCCATTCGAGGTGATAGGATAGAGGTATATAGTGTGTATGACGATGAAGTCGATGTATCCCCATTTGCCTATGGTACTCGTTATATACCCTTCAGAGTCGTTTCATACGGTCACGGCAATCGTATCTGCTTCAACTGTATGCATGTCAGATGCTAGACTGCAGAGTTACATTGTGAACATAAATGATGTCGAAGTTTCTCGTTCTGCAGACTGTGTGCGTTATACCCACTTAAAAGTCGTCTAATATGGTCAATGCGAACTTGTCTGCTTCAATAGTGTCCATGTGAGGTGATTGGAGGTATATAGTGTGTATGACGATGAAGTCGATGTATCCCCATTTGCCTATCGTACTCGTTATGTACCATTCAGAGTTGTCTTATACGGTCACTGCGATCGTATTTGCTTCAACAGTATGCATGTCAGATGCTAGACTGCTGAGTTACAGTGTGAACATAGTCAAAGTCGAAGTTTCTTGTTCTGCAAGCTGTGTGCGTTATTTTCGCTTAGAACTCGTCTTATATGGTCACTGCAATCGTATCTGCTTCAACAGTATGCATGTATGATGCTAGACGGCAGAGATACAAAGTAAACATAGTCGAAGTCGAAGTTTCTTGTTGTGCAAGTTGTGTACGTTATACCCACTCGAAAGTCGTCTCGTATGGGCATTGCGAACTCTTCTGTTTCGATAGTATCCATGTGAGATGATAGGATAGAGAGATATAGTGTGCAAAACGATGGAGTCGATGTATTTTCATTGGCCTTTCGTACTCGTTTCAATACCCTTCGAAGTCGTCTCATACGGATACTGACATCGTATCTTCTTTAACTGTATGCATGTCAGATGCTAGACTTCAGAGTTTCTGTGTAAACATAGTCGTAGTCGAAGTTTCTTGTTCTGCAAGTTGTGTGCGTTATACCTTCTTGGAAATCGTCTTATATGGTCACTGCGAACTTGTCTGTTTCAATAGTATCCATGTGAGATGATAGGATAGAGAGATATAGTGTGCATAACGATGAAGTCGATGTATCGTCATTTGCTTATTTTACTCGTTATATACCCTTCGAAGTCGTCTCATACGGATACTGCCATCGTATCTGCTTTAACTGTATGCATGTCAGATGCTAGACTACAGAGTTTCTGTGTGAACATAGTCGTAGTCGAAGTTTCTTGTTCTGCAAGTTGTGTGCGTTATACCTTCTTGGAAGTCGTCTTATACGATCATTGCGAACTTGTCTGCTTCAATATTGACTATGTAAGATGATAGGATAGAGAGATATAGTGTGCACAACGAAGAAGTCGATGTATCTTCATTTGCCTATTTTACCCGTTTTAAAGCTTTCGAAGTCGTCTCATACGGTAACTGCAATCGAATCTGCTTCAACTGTCTGCATTTGAGATTCTAGACTGCAGAGTTACAGTGTAAACATAGTCAAAGTCGAAGTTACTTGTTCTGCAAGTTGTGGGCGTGGAACCTGCTAAGAAAACGTCCCATATGGGCATTGCGAACCTGTGTGCTTTGATAGTATCCATGTGAGATGATAGGATAGAGAGATAGAGTGTGCACTTCGATGAAGTCGATGTATCTTTATCTACCTATTGTTCTCTCAATATATTCTTCAGAGTCGTCTCATATGGTCACTGCGATCATATATGCTTCAACTGTATGCATGTCAGATGCTAGACTGCAGAGTTTCTGTGTAAACATAGTCGTAGTCGAAGTTTCGAGGTAATAGGATAGAGGTATATAATGTGTATGACGATGAAGTCGATGTATCCCCATTTGCCTATAGTACTCGTTATATACCCTTCAGAGTCGTCTCATACGGACACTGTCATCGCATCTGCTTCAACTATATGCATGTCAGATGCTAGACTGCAGAGTCACAGTGTAAACATAGTCGAAGTCGAAGTTCCTTGTTCTGCAAGCTGTTTGCGTTATACTCGCTTGGGAGTTGTCTTATATGGTCAATGTGAACTTGTCTGCTTCAACAGTGTCCATGTGAGATGATAGGATAAAGAGATATATCGTGCAATCCGATGAAGTCGATGTATCTTCATCTGCCTATTGTACTTTCAGTATACCTTCCAAAGTCGTCAAATATGGTCAATGCGATCATATCTGCTTCAACTGTATGCATGTCAGATGCTAGACTGCAGAGTTTCTGTGTAAACATAGTCGTAGTCGATATATCCCCATTAGCCTGTTGAACTCGCGATATATCCCTCAAAGTCGTCAAATATGTTCACTGCAGTCGTATCTGTTCAACTGTATGCATGTCAGATGTTATACTGCAGAGTTACAGTGTTAACATAGTCGAAGTCGAAGTTTCTTGTTCTGAAAACTGTGTGCGTTATACCCACTTGAAAATCGTATTATATGGTCAATGCGAACTTGTTTGCTTCAATAGTGTCTATGTGAGGTGATAGGATAGAGGGATATAGTGTGCACAACGATGAAGTCGATGTATCTTCATTTGCCGATTGTACTCGTTGTATACCCTTCAGAGTCGTCTTATACGGACACTGCAATCGTATCTGCTTCAACTGTATGCATGTCAGATGCTAGACTGCAGAGTAACAGTGTGAACATAGTCGAAGTCGAAGTTTCTTGTTCTGAAAACTGTGTGCGTTAAACCCACTTGAAAATCGTCTTATATGGTCAATGCGAACATGTCTGCTTCAATAGTGTCCATGTGAGGTGATAGGATAGAGGTATATAGTGTGTATGACGATGAAGTCGATGTATCCCCATTTGCCTATGGTACTCGTTATATACCCTTCAGAGTCGTCTCATACGGTCACGGCAATCGTATCTGCTTCAACTGTATGCATGTCAGATGCTAGACTACTGAGTTACAGTGTGAACATAGTCAAAGTCGAAGTTCCTTGTTCTGCAAGCTGTGTGCGTTATTTCCGCTTAGAACTTATCTTATATGGTCACTGCAATCGTATCTGCTTCAACAGTATGCATGTATGATGCTAGACGGCAGAGTTACAGAGTAAACATAGTCGAAGTCGAAGTTTCTTGTTGTGCAAGTTGTGTACGTTACCCACTTGGAAGTCGTCTCATATGGGCATTGCGAACTCGTCTGTGTGTTTAAAAAAAAAAGTGTGTTTTTAACCGCCAGCTTAGTTGCAAAGCAACCCTCGAAAGTCAGAGACTTGTGTGAGATAGTATCCATGTGAGATGATAGGATAGAGATATATAGTGTGCAAAATGATGGAGTCAATGTATTTTCATTTGCCTATTGTACTCGTTTTAATACCCTTCGAAGTCGTCTCATACGGATACTGCCATCGTATTTGCTTTAACTGTATGCATGTCAGATGCTAGACTTCAGAGTTTCTGTGTAAACATAGTCGTAGTCGAAGATTCTTGTTCTGCAAGTTGTGTGCGTTATACCTTCTTGGAAATCGTCTCATATGGTCATTGCGAACTTGTCTGTTACAATAGTATCCATGTGAGATGATAGGATAGAGAAATATAGTGTGCACAACGATGAAGTCGATGTATCTTCATTTGCCTATTGTACTCGTTATATACCCTTCGAAGTCGTTTCATACGGATACTGCCATCGTATCTGCTTCAACTGTATGCATGTCAGATGCTAGACTTCAGAGTTTCTGTGTGAACATAGTCGTAGTCAAAGTTTCTTGTTCTGCAAGTTGTGTGCGTTATACCTTCTTGGAAGTCGTCTCATATGGTCATTGCGAACTTGTCTGCTTCAATATTGTCTATGTTAGATGATAGGATAGAGATATATAGTGTGCACAACGAAGAAGTCGATGTATCTTCATTTGCCTATTGTACCCGTTATAAAGCTTTCAAAGTCGTCTCATACGGTAACTGCAATCGAATCTGCTTCAACTGTCTGCATTTCAGATTCTAGACTGCAGAGTTACAGTGTAAACATAGTCAAAGTCGAAGTTTCTTGTTCTGCAAGTTGTGGGCGTGGATCCTGCTGAGAAAACGTCCCATATGGGCAATGCGAACCCGTGTGCTTCAATAGTATCCATGTGAGATGATAGGATAGAGAGATAGAGTGTGCACTTTGATGAAGTCGATGTATCTTTATCTACCTATTGTTCTCTCGATATATCCTCCAAAGTCGTCTTATATGGTCACTGCGATCATATATGCTTCAACTGTATGCATGTCAGATGCTAGACTGCAGAGTTTCTGTGTAAACATAGTCGTAGTCGAAGTTTCGAGGTGAAAGGATAGAGGTATATAATGTGTATGACGATGAAGTCGATGTATCTCCATTTGCCTATAGTACTCGTTATATACCCTTCAAAGGCGTCTTATACGGACACTGCCATCGCATCTGCTTCAACTGTATGCATGTTAGATGCTAGAATGCAGAGTCACAGTGTAAACATAGTCGAAGTCGAAGTTCCTTGTTCTGCAAGCTGTTTGCGTTATACTCGCTTGGGAGTTGGCTTATATGGTCAATGTGAACTTGTCTGCTTCAACAGTGTCCATGTGAGATGATAAAGAGATATATCGTGCACTTCGATGAAGTCGATGTATCTTCATCTGCCCATTGTACTTTCAATATACCTTCCAAAGTCGTCAAATATGGTCAATGCGATCATATCTGCTTCAACTGTATGCATGTCAGATTCTAGACTGCAGAGTTTCTGTGTAAACATAGTCGTTGTCGATATATCCCCAATAGCCTGTTGAACTCGCGATTCATCCTTCAAAGTCGTCCAATATGTTCACTGCAGTCGTATCTGCTTCAACTGTATGCATGTCAGATGTTATACTGCAGAGTTACAGTGTTAACATAGTCGAAGTCGAAGTTTCTTGTTCTGCAAACTGTGTGCGTTATACCCACTTGGAAGTCGTCTCATATGGTCAATGCGAACTTTCCTGCTTAAAAAGTGTCCATATCAGGTGATAGGATAGAGGGATATAGTGTGCACAACGATGAAGTCGATGTATCTCCATTTGCCTATTGTTCTCGTTGTATACCCTTCAGAATCGTCTTATACGGTCACTGCAATCGAATGTGCTCCAACTGTATGCATGTCAGATGCTAGACTGCAGAGTTACAGTGTGAACATAGTCGAAGTCGAAGTTTCTTGTTCTGCAAACTGTGTGCGTTATACCCACTTGGAAGTCGTCTTATATGGTCAATGCGAACTTTCCTGCTTAAAAAGTGTCCATATCAGGTGATAGGATAGAGGGATATAGTGTGCACAACGATGAAGTCGATGTATCTTCATTTGCCTATTGTTCTCGTTGTATACCCTTCAGAATCGTCTTATACGGTCACTGTAATCGAATCTGCTCCAACTGTATGCATGTCAGATGCTAGACTGCAGAGTTACAGTGTGAACATAGTCGAAGTCGAAGTTTCCTGTTCTGAAAACTGTGTGCATTATACCCACTCGAAAATCGTCTTATTTGGTCAATGCGAACTTGTCTGCTTCAATAGTGTCCATGTGAGGTGATAGGATAGAGGTATATAGTGTGTATGACGACGAAGTCGATGTATCTTCATTTTCCTATTGTACTCTTGAAATACCATTCAGAGTCGTCTTATACGGTCACTGCAATCGTATCTGCTTCAACTGTATGCATGTCAGATGCTAGACTGCAGAGTTACAGTGTTAACATAGTCGAAGTCGAAGTTTCTCGTTCTGAAAACTGTGTGCGTTATACCCACTTGAAAGTCGTCTTATATAGTCAATGCGAACTTGTCTGCTTCAATAGTGTCCATGTGAGGTGATTGGATAGAGGTATATAGTGTGTATGACGATGAAGTCGATGTATCCCCATTCGCCTATTGTACTCGTTATATAATATCCAGAGTTGTCTTATACGGTCACTGCAATCGTATCTGCTTCAACTGTATGCATGTCAGATGCTAGACTGCTGAGTTACAGTGTGAACATAGTCGAAGTCGGAGTTTCTTGTTCTGCAAGCTGTGTGCGTTATTACCGCTTAGAACTCGTCTTATATGGTCACTGCAATCGTATCTGCTTCAACTGTATGCATGTATGATGCTAGACGGCAGAGTTACAGTGTAAACATAGTCGGAGTCGAAGTTTCTTGTTGTGCAAGTTGTGTACGTTATACCCACTTGAAAGTCATCTCATATTGGCATTGCGAACTCGTCTGTTTCAATAGTATCCATGTTGGATGATACGATAGAGAGATATAGTGTGCACAACGATGAAGTCGATGTATCTTCAGTTGCCTATTGTACTCGTTATATACCCTTCGAAGTCGTCTCATACGGATACTGCCATCGTATCTGCTTCAACTGTATGCATGTCAGATGCTAGACTGCAGAGTTATAGTGTTAACATAGTCGAACTCAAAGTTCCTTTTTCTGCAAACTGTGTGCGTTATACCCACTTGGAAGTCGTCTCATATGGTCAATGCAAACTTGTCTGCTTCAATAGTGTCCATGTGAGGTGATAGGACAGAGGTATATGGTGTGTATGACGATGAAGTCGATGTATCCCCATTTGCCTATAGTTCTCGTTATATACCCTTCAAAGTCGTCTTATACGGACACTGCCATCGCAACTGCTTCAACTGTATGCATGTCAGATGCTAGACTGCAGAGTTACATTGTAAACATAGTCGAAGTCGAAGTTTCTTGTTCTGCAAGCTGTTTGCGTTATACCCGCTTGGTAGTTGTCTCATATGAACGATGTGAACTTGTCTGCTTCAACAGTGTCCATGTGAGGTGATAGGATAAAGAGATATATTGTGCACTCCGATGAAGTCGATGTATCTCCATCTGCCTATTGTACTCTCAATATACCCTCCAAAGTCGTCAAATATGGTCAATGCGATCATATCTGCTTCAACTGTATGCATGTCAGATGTTATATACAGTGTTAACATAGTCGAAGTTTCTTGTTCTGCACTTGGAAGTCGTCTCATATGGTCAATGCGAACTTTCCTGCTTCAAAAGTGTTCATATCAGGTGATAGGATAGAGAGATATAGTGTGCACAACGATGAAGTCGATGTATCTTCATTTGCCTATTGTACTCGTGAAATACCATTCAGAGTCGTCTTATACGGTCACTGCAATCGTATCTGCTTCGACTGTATGCATGTCAGATGCTAGACTGCAGAGTTAGAGTGTTAACATAGTCGAAGTCGAAGTTTCTTGTTCTGAAAACTGTGTGCGTTATACCCACTTGAGAGTCGTCTCATATGGTCAATGCGAACTTTCCTGCTTCAAAAGTGTTCATATCAGGTGATAGGATAGAGAGATATAGTGTGCACAACGATGAAGTCGATGTATCTTCATTTGCCTATTGTTCTCGTTGTATACCCTTCAAAATCGTCTTATACGGTCACTGCAATCGAATCTGCTCCAACTGTATGCATGTCAGATGCTAGACTGCAGAGTTACAGTGTGAACATAGTCGAAGTCGAAGTTTCCTGTTCTGAAAACTGTGTGCATTATACCCACTCGAAAATCGTCTTATTTGGTCAATGCGAACTTGTCTGCTTCAATAGTGTCCATGTGAGGTGATAGGATAGAGGTATATAGTGTGTATGACGACGAAGTCGATGTATCCCCATTTGCCGATGGTACTCGTTATATACCCTCCAGAGTCGTTTCATACGGTCACGACAATCGTATCTGCTTCAACTGTATGCATGTCAGATGCTAGACTGCAGAGTTACATTGTAAACATAGTCGAAGTCGAAGTTTCTCGTTCTGCAAACTGTGTGCGTTATACCCACTTGAAAGTCGTCTCATATGGTCAATGCGAACTTGTCTGCTTCAATTGTGTCCATGTGAGTTGATTGGATAGAGGTATATAGTGTGTATGACGATGAAGTCGATGTATCTCCTTTTGCCTATTGTACTCGTTATATACCCTTCAGGAATGTCTCATACGGTCACTGCGATCGTATCTGCTTCAACTGTATGCATGTCAGATGCTAGACTGCTGAGTTACAGTGTGAACATAGTCAAAGTCGAAGTTTCTTGTTCTGCAAGCAGTGTGCGTTATTCCCGCTCAGAACTCGTCTTATATGATCACTGCAATCGTACCTGCTTCAACTGTATGCATGTATGATGTTAGACGGCAGAGTTACAGTGTAAACATAGTCGAAGTCAAAGTTTCTTGTTGTGCAAGTTGTGTACGTTATACCCACTTGAAAGTCGTTTCATATGGGCATTGCGAACTCGTCTGTTTCAATAGTATCCATGTGAGATGATAGGATAGAGAGATATAGTGTGCACAACGATGAAGTCGATGTATCTTCATTTGCCTATTGTACTCGTTATATACCCTTCGAAGTCGTCTCATACGGATACTGCCATCGTATCTGCTTCAACTGTATGCATGTCAGATGCTAGACTGCAAAGTTTCTGTGTGAACATAGTCGTAGTCGAAGTTTCTTGTTCTGCAAGTTGTGTGCGTTATACCTTCTTGCAAGTCGTCTTATATGGTCATTGCGAACTTGTATGCTTCAATATTGTCTATGTAACATGATAGGATATAGAGATATAGTGTGCACAACGAAGAAGTCGAAGTATCTTCATTTGCCTATTGTACCCGTTATTAACCTTTCAAAGTAATCTTATACGGTCACTGCAATCGAATCTGCTTCAACTGTATGCATTTCCAATTCTAGACTGCAGAGTAACAGTGTATACATAGTCAAAGTCGAAGTTTCTTGTTCTGCAAGTTGTAGGCGTGGAACCTGCTAGGAAAACGTCTCATATGGGCATTGCGAACTTGTGTGCTTCAATAGTATCCATGTTAGATGATAGGATAGAGAGAAAGAGTGTGCACTTTGATGAAGTCGTCGTATCTCCATTTGCCTATTGTACTCGTGAAATACCATTCAGAGTCGTCTTATACGGTCACTGCAATCGTATCTGCTTCAACTGTATGCATGTCAGATGCTAAACTGCAGAGTTACAGTGTTAACATAGTCGAAGTCGAAGTTTCTCGTTCTGGAAACTGTGTGCGTTATACCCACTTGAGAGTCGTCTTATATGGTCAATGCGAACTTGTCTGCTTCAATACTGTCCATGTGAGGTGATAGGATAGAGGTATATGGTGTGTATGACGATGAAGTCGATGTATCCCCATTTGCCTATAGTTCTCGTTATATACCCTTCAAAGTAGTCTTATACGGACACTGCTATCGCATCTGCTTCAACTGTGTGCATGTCAGATGCTAGACTGCAGAGTTACAGTGTAAACATAGTCGAAGTCGAAGTTTCTTGTTCTGCAAACTGTGTGCGTTATACCCACTTGGAAGTCGTCTCATATGGTCAATGCAAACTTGTCTGCTTCAATAGTGTCCATGTGAGGTGGAAGGATAGAGTTATATGGTGTGTATGACGATGAAGTCGATGTATCCCCATTTGGCTATAGTTCTCGTTATACACCCATCAGAGTCGTCTCATACGGACACTGCCATCGCATCTGCTTCAATTGAATGCATGTCAGATGCAGCACTGCAACGTTATAGTGTAAACATAGT
>OU896712.1:29875266-29897267 GCA_918026855.4 Phaedon cochleariae | reverse complement strand
TTATCGCTATTGTGAATAACAGATTCATCAATATAATACTGCTTATTTCAAAGTAGAAATCTGGTGATATAGATTTTTCACAATTATGAAGATTCTGCCACTTTCTTGAGTCTCCCACACTTTGGTCTTGAAAAATAATTCTCAATTTATATACACTTGCATTTTCTGGTACGTCTGCCATCGAAGTGAATAGATGTCCATTGTTCATTATTGTTGGTGACATTTCAGTCCATTCTGAAGGCCAGCTATCATTTTTCACACCATTTTTATCGAAGCAAATAAAAATATTTTTAGCATTATATGGCTGATTTATATACATTATATCATGTATAATGGTAAAGAGAACCAGAAAATTTGAACTCAACACTGCCATTGCTAATGAAGTACTGTGATATTTTCTCGAAGATTATATTGATGTACTCGGTGAATAAAACAACTTATTCATTCAAAAAAAACATTTATTCAAGAATAGTTTATAATTTGAGGTTATTCAGTTGTACTACGATCGCTTCACTGAAGCCTGCCCTTGGATCGGTCCGTTGTGCTGTCGGGATGAGGTGTTTGTCAACATGGAGATTTTTTATTCCTGTTGTACATTCGTAAATGTGGATTTGTTCTTTAAGAATTTTCAATTTCTGAATATATTCGTTGATCAAATCGGTTATCATATTGACTAGCAATATACAAATGAGAATTTTATTGTGGTAGAAGATTATTTATCCAATTGTGCAAGTCTTTACAGTTTCTGAAACTGCACATGTGCGGATCATTGTTCTCGTGATGCATACATAGAGGAATGTCGGCCTTGAAAGTCACTGTGTGCATGAATGTATCAAAATTTTCGATGTTGATAATTTTGGGTCTACTAGTTGGTAAACACAATGAAGTGAGGAATTGAAACTTTTGGTGTCCTCTCACGTATACAAGGTCGACATCTCTGAGATGATCTTGCAATATTTCATTCATTTTCTCGTAATCTATGAACCCTGAGCTGTATTTGAGTCCATGGTGGTTACGTTCCAACCACCTCACTTGTTCCTTATCCGCTTCCTGGAGTGCACCAAAGGGGATAGCTGGTTTGAATAAGTAGTGACTCAATTGAAAGCCATTTGAAATTGATATTTCCTTGGGGTAGAATTCGTTGGATATCTGGTACCCTTGAATATCGATACTCAACAGCTTCATCTTGCAATGTTCAAGTAATAACTGACAATTTAGCAAAGTGGTTCCTCTTAAATAATTATTTTTGTAGTGGGGGTTTTTCACAACTGTTTGACAATTTTGGTGAGAGGACTATAATTGAACAACTTATCATGCAATATGAGACAATATGCTGTTGTATTATCTGGCACTGCTTCAGATGTTTCAAACTCTATTCTCATCACAACAGACCCACTTTGGGTGGACTCTTTTTGATGTGAACAGTCTATGTGTGACATTGGTATGATTTCAGAAAAATTCTCTCGGTGAAAATATTGGCTCTTTTCCAGATCCGTTATAAGATGGTCTGAAATTTGTAAACATCGAGTATAGCTGTGAAGTTTTGTTGTCATTGAAACTCAAATATATGTCATTGTATGGATATCGATCACTGTTCAAGAAGACTCGAATATTGGTTAAGTTACAATGATCAAATTTGCTCATGTCAGACTTCACTTTGCCCCTCTTGTCAGTTTGGAATACAACAACGACATGGCGTGGAGTTTCCAATTGATTTGTGGTTTTCACTGGCCATGTGTGTCTGGTAGTAGTTAATAATTTTGGGAATTCGATGAGTTCGTAGCTACGGAATGGCATGAGTATTTCCTGGTTTTTCTGAACCATTTTGGTGTATATGAGCTGTTGTGGAATATTTACCAAAACGTGTGGTACCCTCCAGAATAATTTATCTATCTGTATTTTTGGGGTTTCCTTTTCATCAGAACTGTACACTGAATCTGTATCATCGTTATTACGAATTATTACTAATTCTTGTTTCATATTCACGATGACCTTTTGATAGTCTTCGAAGAATCCCATAATAAAAGACAGAGGTATGCAAACGCTGAAGTTGCCTTTACCATCTACTAGTATCTTCTCATCTTTGAGCTTGAAATTCAATTTGGGAAACCAACCTGCGTTTTGCAACTCGATACTCTCGTTTGTGTTGTATGACAGGTAACCTTTAATTGTTGATATCATTCCGACATTCCGAACTGAATCTATAGTAACGCCATTTAGTTCATACCTCACTTCTCTGAAGAGGAAGTTTATAGCATTATTGATGAATCTCAATTTGTCGGTTGCAGTTCCATCGGATTTCGTCAAACGACCTTCGATGTAAAGGTAACTTTGACAGGGCAGCGTATACGTATCCAACTCTTGTATTGATATCCTAATTTCATCATTATATTCGAATTTCTGTAGAAACGGCTGGTAAGAATGATACTCTTTTTCTTGAATGGTTTGATCGACCAAAGGTTTCTGATGAATATTGAGAATGTCCATTATACCAGAACTTTCAGACCAAGAGACTGCAGAAATAGACGATTTGCACGTGTGATTCTCTTGGTATTCTTCTTCACACTGATGAATCTTCTTGTAGTCTTGGCCTCCTTATACCAATTTGGATAAGATATCCTATTGTATCTAACAACCATGTTAGATTTTTTTCAAGTGGAGGCTAACAGTTATTGTTTCTCCTCGAAAATTAACCAGTTTTCCTGCTTGGTCTAGGATTTTGATCGTTATGTTATCAATAGTCCTCACACTGATTTTGAAATAAATGATATTTTCAACTCTCAAGACGATCTTGTATCCAGGGGCAACGACTGGGAAAAACGAGAGCAGTGAGTGAGCTTCTTTTCCATTATGATAGCTCCCAGTAGCAATATTGCAATATATACTGATTGCATTCACACTAAGAATGTTGACTTTGGTATCTGATGTATGTCGTTCATTTGCTTCCAAGATACGGCTATGGAATCCGAGTAAATCTCGCACTGTTCGATCGCTTTTGCAATTAATTCTTCTATTCGTGTCAATTGTCACTTTTAATGTGTTGAAATTAGGAGTTATGTTGATTCTTGCATCTTTATCAATATCTCTCACTCGTGAAGAGATGATTTCATTAAGATCCCCAATTTCATAAGAGCCTACAGGGATTGTCACTGAGGAATTGTTGTCTCCAAAAACGAATTGATTATTATAATCATCAACGTTAGGAATCACATTGAAAGTTTCGAATCCAGTTAAACCGATTCCATAGTCGGTATCTTCTTCCAAGTGTATTGGAGGATTGAAATCGGAACTTAAAACCGATGAATTTCCAGTGAGTGAGAATGCCAATTACATTTTAAACTAAACTGAATGAGATTCATGTATAGTTCTCATTATATAAGAATTTGAGACAAAGATGACCACAATTGTAGGAATTGGTTGATTGAAAATTATCATGATTATACTTAATAATTTTAGAGCTACCATCACTGTAGAAATTTTTTATGAGTTCAAGAGGGGGTCTCAGGCTACCATAGCTATCAAAATATTTGATACTTCGTTGGGATTTGTTATAACAAACCCAATGGGTACCATCCCCACTCTTATCATCTAAATTAATTATACCACTTTCATACTTTCTTATTTTTCTGGGTATCTCATCTAACATAAACACTCCTCGAAAGAACGGTATTCTTAATTCTTCAGTGTAGTTCAATAAATCTACATTTGTTAATGGACGGTGTGGTAGCTTGATGTTCAGTTTTTTTAATACGGTTTCAGGAATTATCCATATCCACGTTTGTAAGGTTTCAAAAATAGACCTTTTCCCAAAGCTGATTGTTCCATTTTCATGTTATGTCTCTTTTGTTCATTCAGTTGCTCCCTGGCTGCCTTAGCCTTGTTTATGGCTTGGGCAATCCCAGCTGCCCCTCCTCCAAGACTACCAAGAGCACCGAGAGCAGCAAAGAGGGGAATCAGTGGAATGAACCCTCCAGATTTGGGGATGGGTATAATTCTCTTTTTTGGTTTCGAAACCTTTTTTCCACCAATAGAAGAGAGAGCTAGATTCGCAGCCTGAAGTATGTCCATATTTTGACCTTTTATACCTTTCCTTGCTTTGCGCATTGCTTGAGTGAAACTTATTGCACCACCCCTTTTCCGACCAGCTTTTCGTCTTTTCAATCCCATGCCTAATTTACTTTTACTCTTCATTATTCCTGCAATTCCAAGTGCTGCGATTTTTTCCCCGATTCTCGTGTCTCTTTCCTTGAAACGGTTCCACGCTCGCTCTGACAGAATGCGGTCCGCTACGTTTCTGTTCTGTGAATCAGTGTATTTCGAATAGGCTATATCGTGATCTCTACAAGCTTCGTCCAATGTGTTGATTCCTCTATCCCCACGTGCAAGTCGTTCAGATAATTTGGTTCCGGGACCACAAAAATTATAACCTGGCAAATGCAATTCGACGGGTAATCTATTTATGAGAGTGTTCAATAATCCTCTCCCTTTCATATCATTTCGAGTACCGTACACGAGCATACCAAGAGTTCAAAATTTCAGTACCGAATGTTATAAATGTGAAAATAAGTCAATTATATATACCAGTGTTGAACCGGAATCTGAACATGAAAGTTGAGAAACATAAAGTGAAACTATCTGTTACTGATCATGATAGTTTCATTAGCTCACACCAATTCAAGAAACATGGAGATTTATTTGAAGGTGGCTCCAAACGAGCCCTGGTAGTAGGCTCTTCGGGATGTGGAAAGACAAACTGTATGATAAGTTTACTCGATGATCCAAATGGTTTGAGATTTGAAAATCTGTATTTGTACTCCAAGTCGCTTTATCAACCGAAATATGAGTATTTGAGGACATTGTTCAGACCAATGAAGGAAATTGGATATTTCGAGTACGATGACGGCGATGAAGTTATCTCTCCGAATGAAGTAGCTCCAAATTCAGTCATCATATTCGACGATGTTGCCACATGTAACCAAAATATCATCAGAGATTTTTTTTGTTTTGGGCGACATAAAAATACCGATGTGTTCTACTTATGTCAGACTTACAGCTCAATCCCGAAAAGACTGATAAGAGACAATGCCAACCTAATAATTATTTTTAAGCAAGATGTAACTAATTTGAAACATATTTATGATAATCATGTCAACGTTGATATGTCATTCCAACAGTTTATGGATATGTGTTCATTCTGTTGGAATACAAATCATGGATTTGTTGTCATCGATAAGGATGCGGGATTGAGGAAAGGTAGATATAGAAAAGGATTCGATGAAGTTTTGCAAATTTGATATAAGATGAGACACATCGTATATCTGATTCAGTACAATGAATAGACAGCTTGCAGAACAGTTGGTGAAAGCCAGAAAATCTGTTAAACAAAAATGTCAGAGCCTCAAAACTGATATTGCGAAATCAAAGAGTTCGTTGGAGAAAAGTTATGAACCAATAACCAACCCTCTGAAAGAATTGATTGCATCGATTCATCAGACAGCCGTTCCTAAAGTGGAAAAGGCAGAACCTGATTAATTTTCAACTCCACAACACGATAAGTATTATAGATTGCTAGCTAAAGATCCATCAATACTACAAGATGAAGAAACATTCGTACACGATCCTGAAATGAGCTATTTTGATCAGAGTTTGGGTCAATTACAAAGTCAAGTTGAAAATCTACAAGCTCTACAGAAAGCCAGAGATCCTGAATTAGAAAAATATTTGGAAAAATATGAAAAACCTCTTCCTAGAGCGTATATCGAAGACATACTCAAGGGTGCTCCAGAGGATTTCGATCACAAATTTGGTATCAGATTCGAAGTATCAACAGATAACTGGATGATAGGAGATAGTGTTGTGGAATTTCTTGGTCCGCATTTCTCAATAAATGAAATAACTTATAGTGGTACACCGGGGCTATATGAACTGATGTTCAAAAAACATCCAATAGGTTACAAAGTCAATGATATTGACAACTATATTGATATTGTTACCGCAACAAATGCCATTTATACTGATTATAATCGTAAACATGGATTATCCACGTCTAATGCTGAGAAATTTGTGAAAATTATAAAACCAAGGGTAACATCATTACATTCTATGGCTAAGGCAGTAGGAAAGAGATTACTCAAACAAAAAGTTTCCTCATCCATCCCAACCTCCAAAGGACCGAGGGTTTTCACTAGGTCACAATCGACATCCTCTGCTAAATTAGGACAAGGAATCGGTCCGATGATGCTTTACAACAATAAGAAGATAGAATACAAATATTTCGATAACTATAATGAAATCATAGACAGACTGAAGTTACTGATTGCAGAACAACAAGCTGGTCATACCGGACATAATAATGAGATAATTTCCGTGTTAGAGGAACTCAGGGAAGCTAAAATAATTGAATAAAATAACATGTATCACAGCTTTGGTGTTATTCATTCCTGATCATTGGAATAGGCATCATGCCAGTTGATAAATTCGGTAGACATATGTTACAACATCAAATACTAGATCAATATCAAACTACTCAACAACAACCAGTGAATATATATCAGTTATACAGTGAAAGTATATTAACAATTACCGGCAGTATAACCAAAGTAATAAAGAGGCTTCCACTGCCCTGGTTATACAAGCTACAAAATAATTCAGATGAATACACATTTCCATTGAGGGAAGGTTTCATAGTTGGAATTGACTGTTATCCTAAAGACGTTTCAGTAACGGTCGGTAATAATACGATTGAAATTAGCGAACTGATTGGACAGAAATTAAGTAAAGGTTCAACATTGAAATTCCAATCAAAATATAGAGTATCAGATGAAAATCTTCATATCCAGTTGGTGATTCAGACCCCTATCATCAAGTATGTCTAACACCAAGAAAGAAGTAGTTGAGGAGCTACATAAACCAGCAAGGAGGCGATTCC
The DNA here is from genome assembly GCA_918026855.4 of Phaedon cochleariae. Lineage (NCBI taxonomy): Eukaryota > Metazoa > Arthropoda > Insecta > Coleoptera > Chrysomelidae > Phaedon > Phaedon cochleariae. The sequence goes on along the minus strand of OU896712.1, from coordinate 29,890,339 downwards.
GGAGGAGGAGAGTAGTTATCAAAGGATTGAATGATTTGTGGGAAGCTGATCTTGTTGAAATGCAACCATATGCTAAATTCAACAAAGGATACAAGTACATTTTGGTTGTAATAAATGCTTTTTCGAAATTTGTGTGGTGTGAACCTGTGAAAAGCAAATCGGCTGACAATGTCACAGTTGCGATGAGAAAAATTCTATCCTCAGTGAAATCTCCACCGAAAAATCTTCATACTGATAGAGGCCGCGAGTTCTATAATAAATTGTTCTCTGAACTGATGATAAAATACAAAATTAACCATTATAGCACTTTTTCAAGTATGAAGGCTAGCATTGTAGAACGTGTGAACAGAACTTTGAAAACCATAATGTGGAAAGAATTCAGTATACAGGGTAATTACACATGGATTGACATACTAAAAGATGTAGTTTCTACATATAATAATACCAAACATTCTACGACGGGGTTGAAACCAATAGAAGTGAGAAAGAAAAATGAAAAATTGCTCCTTGATACTGTTTATAGTCACTTGAAAATAACGAATCCCAATCCTAAGTTTGGAGTGAATGATCACGTACGAATAAGTAAATTTCGAGAAGCTTTTTCCAAAGGCTATACACCGAATTGGTCGAATGAGATTTTTAAAATCAGAAAAATTCGTACAACTGATCCAACAACATACCTGTTGGAAGATGCCATGGGGAATCCGATTCAAGGTGTTTTTTATGAACAAGAATTACAAAAAGTCAAGTATCCTGATGTATATTTGGTAGAAAAAGTTCTGAGAACGAAAGGGAATAAAATTTACGTAAAATGGCTTGGGCTCGATAAATCCCACAACTCTTGGATCGCAAAAAATAGTCTTGTTTAGAGAACCACTTCCCCCTCTCTGAAAAAACCCCTCCACTTCGGTCTTGGATATGTATTCGCTTGCAGGTGTGAGTCTCCAGTCAGTTGAGAAAATGAATCCGATGTCAGATGAGTCGAGTGGTTATGGTAGTGATTGTTGGAGTGATATGGACGAGCTATACCGCAAGAACATCGAGAACGAGGGACCCTACATTGCTGAATCTACCTTCAACATCCAGGACAGCCCATTTTCAGTCTGTTGCGGCCTGAGCGTTGCGAGATGCTTCGAACCTGCAGTTAAGTTGAAGAACAATACCAGTAAATCGGAAATCTCCTTCAACGTGATAGAATGGGCAAATTTGACTCACATTTTACGAAATTTGCTGACTGAATATTTCGAAAAGAGTGATGAAACAGTTGTTTGTTCCACAAATGTGTAGTGATGAGGAAGTGAAAATAAGCACCGCACAATTTATGGGCATCAAAATATCGAAACTTGAAACTACAAACTCTGCCATATATCTGAAAGAAGATGTTATTCGGAAAGTTCTTGAACTTGACTCTATCATCATCGATCACAAAATCAACATGCTCACGAATTTGTCATTTTCGAATTTTTATTACAATGTTATTGAAATTACCAGGAAATTTATATTGCAAGTAAACTCTGAAATGCAGAATGAATTGATAATAATTGCATTTTGTGATATTCTGAACAATAGTTCCGAGAGTTATTGTATGCGAGAGTGCTTATTGTATTATAGAGATATAATCATGGAGGATATAAATAAAAAATAATTGAATATAAGTGGTTTTTATTTGATTTTCATCTACACTGTATGTTTAACAATATCAAGTGAATATAATACTATAGTTTCCCCAAGGTGAAGTATCAGTATTTTTTATTTGATAAACCTGAGGTGAAGTATCAGTATTTTTTATTTGATAAATTTTCATCTGCACTGTAAGTTTGACAATATCAATCTATAATAATACTATAGTGCCCCCAAGGTAAAGTATCATGGGAATTCCTATTTAAATATCTTTTGTCATCATGTGGACTCAGGGCAATTTTGTTTTGTTCTACTGAAAAAACTTGATGGGCACGTGATTGTATATACCTTTGATTCTCGTATTTCTCTATATTTTGTATTAAACATTCCAAATAATCTTCAAATTCAATTTTATGCTTGACTACGTAATATTTAATACCTTTGGATTTCTTAACACATTTTTTACCTTTTTCAGTATTATTAAGGGTGGGTTTCTTATTGTCAACCAAATAGGTGTATTGTTTTGATCGAAGGCCTACAAAATCTGTCATTATGGATCCTTTATTCTCATCTTTTAACAAACCAATTACTTTTTTATTAACTAATGGGATGTTGTACTGATTATCTGGAGGATAATCACTAGTATCGAATTTGTCAATATCCGCTCTTATGATCTCTTCGTAAACATCGTCACAATACAGTTCATAAATGAGAGAATCTGTATCGGTATAGAGTAATTTACATTTCGATGGATCAAACTTTTTCAACATGTAATCATAATGGAAATCATAAACACAAGTTTTCGAGATATCTAAAATTGCCATACCAATGTATAATGGTTCATTGAATACCAGTTTGGTTTTCTCAATTCCAATTGCCATCAAATTTTCATCAAATATAGTTCTATTATGGAAATTTGGACTAGATATTAAATTTTTCGCGCCATGCCTGCCTTCCCAACTCCTAACAAGTTTTACAATCCTGTATTTTCTAATGTTCTCCATTGTTTTACCGAAAACAGCATTGATCATTAATTTGAAGATTTGTATGCCGAACTCGTTCTTGGAATTTGCTCGCAACGTGGTATTCAGATCAATGTATGGCTTCAACCACCTGGACTGTTCGAATTTCAATATTCTATGAATTTTATCGATAATGAGTCCATTAGCCAGATATTGTTTCAGATTTCTATAATGCAATATATACTTTTCCTTGTGATACAATGTTGTCATTAGTTTGGGTAATTTTGATTTTGGGGGTATTCGATGTTCAGGGGCGAGGGGTAAATCTTTATGAAGGTCATGAAGGGATTCTGGATATTTGAGATCAACCTCCAAAATGTATCCAAGAGAGGATTCATCAGAAATGGAATTAACATCGAAATTCTCAGTATCTTTCAACCATTCAAATCCAGTATAAGGAAGAGGCTGAGACATAGCCCAACCATAGAGATTATTCACGTCGAGATACAAGAGGTACTTAGATGGTTCATCACTATTGAAATTAGTCATGTATTTATTGTTCGCTGTTGAGTACCTATTCGAACACTGACTCATTCCACCACGAATTCCCTATTCTATGAACATTAATATGTCAACATCTTGAACTGTATCTAATCGGCAGTTTGTATATTTTAACATACAGTCGCATGTATATCCAGGTAAAGTATAGTAATGAGCAGGATCTAATCCGTATGTTGTATGGCACATGTCTCGAAAATTTTCAAAAATGTCAACCAATAACATTATATCTGTTTTCAAGTAAAGGTCGGAGTATTCGCCTAATGTTTTCAACTGGAATGTTTCCCATACTTTCTGTGCGTGCTCATAATCAGAATCCTCGATATGCTCATCGTTCAATTTACTGTAAAATGATTCCTTACTCGGTAGTTCAGTGTCTTGGAGTTTTTTCAAATTATCTAAATAATCATAACAAAAAATGCCTTTTCTACAAAGCAAATCAAACTTCTCTTCTTCTAGATCACTGAACTCTTTTCTGAGGTTGATAAATTGTGTTTTTTCCAGAAACGATGCCAAATGATCTAATTTGAATGCCATGAAACGATAGGAATCGACGAATCTGAATTTTATGTTAGATCTAGAATTATGTTGTGTGAAACTAATATATCTTTCCTTATTTATTGGGAGTAGAGTAACTCGAGAGTGTTTCGCCAAATCTTTTATAATGAAGTGGCTATCATATCCCGATAGGTTGTGAAAGAAAATGGGAACGGTATGGGAATTTGTATATTCGAGGTTACATTTCGAATGACTGAATCCGCGGAATCGCCCTGTATAGTGGTCATGGTCGCGAACGATGGTGTCTGATTCGATAAACGTTCTTTCACAAATGTGACATGTAGTTTTATCAAAAATTTGTCCAGCATCTTTGCTCATTGGTATGTTCATACGCAATTTTGTCTCAATAAAAAGTGCTAAGTCATCTAACTCTTTCACGAACCACTCGATGCAGTCGATACCACGGTAACTTTTGTAGAACGATAAACTCTCATCAAAAGTACACTTCACATAATAACCCACACTGAACGTTTCATGTTTTTGATATCGAGATGTTTTTATGATTTTTCTTCTGCATTGTTCATTTTGTAGTGGAATGAGTAGTGATTCAAAATCACTGTAAACGACGAAAGGAACTTTTTCTTTGTGACGAAAATTTTTGAACTCCAAAAACTTTTCCTCGGGAAATTCTATTTTTGATTTATTTATTTTTGAACAATATATATCATGAGCATTCAATTTTTCTTGGGAACTGAAGTAATTCAAACATGTATCGCAAATGATTTTTTTACCATTTCTCTTCCCAATTTGCTTAGAAACTAATCGTGATAGGTTCTTTATCCAGCAAAAATGATACTCAACAGAATCCTCATCTTCGTTGATATGATCAAGTAATGACATTTCCATGTCACCTTCTGAATCCTCATCATTGAAATATTCTTTTTGAATCATCAGAAGGTTGACATGCCTATTCGAAATCTTATTCTTAGTGGTTCTCACAGGTACAGTTGAAAAATTTCCAAATCGATCGGTTTCTAAAATGAATACATTGATTGATAGATTGTTGAGAATTTCAAATTTATTGATCTTATTCAGTCTCATTGGCATGTTTATTCCAGTCATATCCAGAACCTCACTAAAATGAGGGTATGAATAAGTTCTTTCAGCATTTCTTTCTGCGGGATATAAACAAGACGTCACTGCCCAAGCGAAGCAAGCTTCATCTGAATTTTTGATGTTAATACAAGCACGTTTGCGAATTATTTGGTCAGGAAGTTTGATATAAGAAAAACCTCCATACCCCATTTCTACCTTATTGAAATTAACTTTATTCCGTGTGGTGGTCGGATTAGAATAACCCCACGGTAAGTCCTGCCTGTCGTAGAAGGCGACTAAAAGGACGCCAATAGGTGGAAGATGGTTAACGCCATCGCCCGGTGCGATACCACCACATCAACCATAGGCACTGTGAAATGGGTATACTTACCCGTGTTTCAGTAGCTGGTTGATGTTCCGGCCAACCCAACCCAACCCAATTTCCTTTTCCTTCCACGCCAACCACCCTTCTTTATACAGAATACGCGATGATGAGTTCTCCTCAAGTAAAATTATCCGGAAGTAAAATACCTCTCCATTCGGATTTCCGGGCGAGAGGTGCTAGAGGGGGTTCACCATCGGCTGAAAAAGTCCTCAAGATAGACCTATGTAACATCCGAGGTCTAAGTAAGAACATCAACGATGTCCATCGACACCTTCAAATTGAAAAGCCAGACATATTGGCTCTTACTGAGACACAGGTCAATTCATCGACCAATACGACCTATCTGCTCTGTCCTGGGTACGAACTCCACACACGTTTCAGATTCAAGGGAGGTCTCTGCCTCTACTCTAAAACGAATCTCTCATGTCAACGAGAAAAAACTTTGGAACCCAATAAGTTTGATGTCATGTGGTTCAAACTCGATAGCCAGAAACAGACCAAATACCTTTGTTGTCTCTACTTATCACCAAATGATCCATCCTATGGGGAGCTCTTCGAATTCTTGTCTCTGAAGCTTGACCAAATTCAACAGAACCATCCAGCAGCAGAAATCATCATCATGGGCGATTTCAATGTACACAACACTGCTTGGCTCGTACACTCTAACAGAACGGATGAAGCTGGGCGACAAGCCGAAGCTTTCGCCATCACTCACGGCTTAGAGCAGCTTATCAAAGAACCCACACGAATTCCCGATGCCAATAACCATTCAGCTAACATACTTGACTTATTCCTCACGAATAATTCAGCACCCTACACCATAGATGTACGAGCTCCACTTGGCAATTCAGACCACACACTCATCTCCACAACCTGCCCATTTTTCATTCCATCAACTGCTCCAGCACCCCCACGTCTTATATGGCATTACAATTCTGGAGATTGGGACGGTCTCCGCATGTTTTTCTCCGAGTTTCCTTGGCATAGAGTATGCTTTGACTCTGAGGACCCTTCACAGTGTGCTGCGGAAATATCCGAGATCATCATGCTCGGAATGGAAACATACATACCTCATTTTTCGAAAAGATCATCACCTTCGAAACCCTGGTTCAACAAAAGCTGTTCTAGAACTGTTGCCTTGAAACAAACAGCCTACCATCGCTGGCGCAAAAACCCTAACCTCGCGACTAGAGCAGAATACGTTGATGCCAGGAATAACTGCAGCCAAACAATAGATGCTTCGAAAGAAACATACAATGCCAAGATCAGATCGAAACTCATAGATTGTCCCAATGGCTCCCGTTCGTTTTGGTCCCTTGCTAAAGCGGTCGGAAGAAATTTCACTAACAGTTCATTTCCACCACTGTCCAAATCCGACGGCACATTAGCAACAACATCGCAGGAGAAAGCGAATATTTTTGCAGAAATTTTCGCAGCGAACTCTACTTCAGATTCCCAAGGAAAAGTGCCGCCAGACATTCCACCCGTTGAGAGTCGAATGCCCGAAATCGTCTTCCGTCAACGCACTATCAGACGAATTTTGCTTGGTCTCAAAACGAATAAAGCTAACGGTCCTGATGGAATTCCACCCATTATCCTCAAAAAATGTGCACCAGAATTAACACCGATTCTCTGCAAGTTGTTTACCATCTCGTACAGGTCGGGTATTTTTCCATCATGCTGGAAGACAGCTAGAGTCCAACCAATCCCCAAAAAAGGGAACAAGAACCTGCCCAACAACTACAGGCCCATTGCCCTGTTATCAGTAATCTCCAAAGTGATGGAGAAAGCCATCAATATTGAGCTTATCAAATATCTGGAGAGCTCAGGAATCATCAATGATAGACAATACGGCTTTCGCCACCGAAGATCTACTGGAGATCTACTTGCCTACGTCACCCATTTATGGCAATCTTCAATAGAAAAACACGGGGAATCTCTAGCTGTCGCGTTGGACATATCGAAAGCATTCGACCGTGTTTGGCACGAAGGACTCCTCCACAAACTACCATCATACGGCTTACCACCCCAGCTATGCCATCTCTTATCGAGTTTTCTTTCAGGCAGATCGCTTCACGTGGTAGTGGACGGTGTATCGTCTGATACCATTGGCATCAATTCCGGCGTTCCACAAGGATCAATTTTGGCACCAACATTATTCCTGCTTCATATCAATGATCTGTTGGGAGTAACAACTTGCCCCATCCACAGCTTTGCAGATGATAGTACCCTCCATACTGCTTTCTCTTCCAGAATTCCCATTTCTTCCCAGGAAACTAAGACCTCACGGCGCAGGCAGGTCAATGCTGTCAATGAAGATCTTGCTGAAATCACAGCCTGGGGAACAAACAACCTAGTTGAATTCAACGCCACCAAAACTCAAGCCTGCATTTTCTCTAGAAAGGCGGAACTCAGTATGCCCGATATTGTAATGTCTGGCTCCACCATCCCCACCAAGCCCACCATATCTATGCTCGGTATTTCCATCAGCAACACTCTTTCATGGGATAATCATGTCAGATCCATCGCAAAAGCTGCTTCCCAAAAACTCGGATTCTTGTTCCGTGCGAAAAGCTACTTTACACCTCAACAGCTTCTCATGATCTACAAAGCGCAGATACGGCCTGTTCTAGAATACTGTTCCCACATATGGGGTTCAGCACCAAAACATACGCTGATGCTCTTAGATTCCATTCAGAGAAGAGCCATTCGCCTGGTGGGTGACGCCACACTCACTCACTCTTTGGCATCATTAGAACACCGTAGAAAGGTCGGCGACCTTTCACTTTTCTATCGATACTTCCACGGGAAATGTTCTTCGGAAATCTCTGCTATCATCCCTTCACTAGCAATACCAATCAGACGAACTAGACAAGCCCAGTCAGCACATCCTTTCGTTGTCAACCTCGAAAGATGTCGAACAGCACTTTATCAAGACTCCTTCATCCATAGAACGGCTAGGCTCTGGAATTCATTGCCTGTGGAAGTGTTCCCAACAACATATAATCTCCAAAAGTTCAAAAAAAAATTCCAATACCTACCTCCTGTCCCTATTCTCCCTAGGAACGCACGATGTTCTTCGAACATTATAGGGATTGCCTCTCGTGCGCTCCAAGCGATATATAAAAAAAAAAAAAAAAAAAAACTTCCAAATTGATTATTTTATGCAGAGTCCATCCACTGTCTCGCTCTTGGAACTCATCCAATTTATTCAAAATGACATCCGTTATATTTTCTTCATACCATCGCTTCAAATCTACTTCAGCATCAATGATAAAGTTCTTAGTGTTCAGATATTTGAAATCGAATATAATTTCGTCATTTTTATTATTTTTCAAGAATCCTCCACGAAAACATGTGTTTATTTTCATGAAATGAAATTTTTTCAGCATTCTTTGTATTCTCGATTTGAATAGTGAGAATGAATCATCCAAAAATTGTCTAACATCGATATGTTTCAAATTTATGATAACTCCAGACCGTATTCGTCTATTGAAAGCCGACTGAATATCTTCCCATCTGATTCTCTCATTTCGTCTACGATTATTTGTGACACCACGACCGACAAATATCAATTTTTTGAATCGTTTCAAATGTCCAATGTTTATTATTCCAAATTTTTTGGGATTTTCTCTCCTCGTTTCTATAAAATAAAAATATGAATATTATTTCAATATACGTGTAGTAAGGACAAATCAGATGATTTGCCCCAAAATGTCACTGCGTTTAAAGAATTTTCCTATCAGAGAGCCTAAAAGAAAAATTCACTAGCTTGTCAGTGACAATTTGTATTGAAAAAATTTTTGGAGAAGGGAAATAAAGGTATATAGAAAAAATATCAAATTTTCACTTATCTTTGGACGTTTCGGGACCGGTTCTGCTCCAAAAATTTTTTCAATACAAATTGTCACTGACAAGCTAGTGAATTTTTCTTTTAGGCTCTCTGATAGGAAAATTCTTTAAACGCAGTGACATTTTGGGGCAAATCATCTGATTTGTCCTTACTACACGTATATTGAAATAATATTCATATTTTTATTTTATAGAAACGAGGAGAGAAAATCCCAAAAAATTTGGAATAATGAATATACCACCTCCTCGATTAACCTACAGACAGTATTTGTCCAATGTTTGTTTGTAGTTTCCTCAAAGAAGATACATTCATGTCACCATCTCGAACAGCTTTATTGAATAGTCTCAAATTTTTATTGTATAGTTTGATCCATCTTTCTCTGATAGGTATGCTAGTACTATCCGAAATTTCCTTAAGAGCTCTGAGGAATAATTTGATAATCTCATCGCTATGCTTCGCAATATCACAATGTTCCATGATACTTCACCTTTCGACAATACACTAACAATGATACTAAAAAGGGTCGATATTGTCTTAAATATATCTTTCACAAATTTGATTTTTTACTTTTTTTTTTCTTGGATTCTGGACTATCTCGCAATGTTTCTCTACAATACAAATCTTCACTACTACCAATCTTATCATAAGGATTATTTTTGGATGGCTCAGACACAGTTGTGTGAAAGTTATGTAATTGTATCGATTTTTTACAAAAACAAAAATACTTCTTACAGTCTAGGCAGAATTGGGTATTCATATTAAAACTCACTCAATGTTTTTCACCAACTCGAAACTATAGGCGTCCTTCGATTTCCCAACGTCCTTCTGGCCTTTATACACCAGAGCGTATTTTTTTGGTGTGAATTCTTCCTCTTTTCCTTCCACCAAGTCGGTCACTCTTTGCGGAAGAAAGACTACAAAATCTTCCAGTTCCGCCAGGATACACTTCCCAAATCGTGTTTTCACAACCTTAATACTAATTATCGGTATCTTCTTATTAACTGGAAGATCAGACAGCTTCACGGTCTCCTTCCTTACCAAAGAAGCCTCTTTGTTTATAGCTGTGAGATCCATCTAAAATTATGATTCATTCTTCGACTTTCTCAATCAAAAACCCAAAATATCTATCAACTCACTTTTGGTTAGGATGTTTCACTTTTCACAATATATAAGTTTCGACACGAGAATATTTCACAATGCTCATCTACCCTACGCTATTCTTTTTATATCAATCTTCCCACCTCAAACTGTATCCCCACCTTGGAATAAAACTCACTTGTTTACCCAACATGAATAATGGTAGGATGATATCATCAGATTTATTTTCATGGAATTATATGTGACATCACTTGTTTACTATGAGTGGTGATGCATCAGCTATTGATGATGACAAATACATTATTTCATTTCGCATGTTATCATAACACAGGCAATCAAACAATTTCGGATGACCAAACACCTAAAACATTTTTAAAATTGTAGGAATTTTTAAATTCACATGTTCTATATTCTATACAATCTTTTTTGCATTTGAAACAATGAATATGAATGCATGAATATGTTTATTATTACAGAACAATGATGCTGAGTATTTTTTCATTTTCGAAACCAAATCTGTACGGGAATAACAAGACGGGCACAAGATGAAATGTTTTCCATTAACTGGATTGAACAAATGATAATACTTATTGCAGCTCGCATATTTAGTATGACACATATTCTCGTTGATGAAATTATCCAACGGATAATTCTTCTCAGGAATCTGGTAGGGTTCTCCACGTGATGGAAAACTCAGCTTTATCTCAACATCTTTTCCACCATCGAACTCTTCATCATTTATAATTTCTCCATTGAGTGTAATTGGGATCACGCAATGATATTCATCCACAAAGTCATATGACTGACCTGACAAACTACTGATGGCACTATCTTCAAATTCAGACATAATGATACGTAACTGAAGAGGATTACAACAGAACTGATGAAAAAATACATTTTTTCATGATTTTTATACATTTTTGGAAACCATTACTGTCCACCCTATAATCGAAATTTGCACCGGTAGATTGTGCATAGTGTCATGGTATTATCGATGAGATCATTAGTGCTCGATAAACAAACTTATTGTTGTTGTTGTTGCGATGAGATCATTGAGGCGTGGAAACGACGGATATTTTGTTATTGTTCTCTGCATAGTGGCCATGGTATTATGTTAATCCATGATCGAGCGTGATAAACAAACACACCTAGAAAATTATTATTGAATTCATTACACTGATGAGATCATGGCATAGGAAACGTAAACAGGGTGATTTCTAACTCAAAATAATATCAGCCCAAATTACCAAAAATCTGAGGACCAGGTACACTGAAAAACATTCCGAGGTATGCGTGACGTCAGGGTTCTTCAGTTTACCTACCAGAAGGTCTGCAACATCTTCAGCTGCACATGGAAGAACTTGATAGCCGTTTGAGTTAGAAAGAGCATAGAGCCTTTTTGATTTCGAAATCTCGTGATTACTCTACTAGAGTATTTTGAAGTAGTACCCATAAAACTCACGAAACTTAAGCAGCCCAGACATGTCAATCTACTTCTCATTCAAAGTGAATATTTCTCCAAGCCCAATGATCATGATGTCTTGCCTGAAGATGATTACGACGAAGACATAAGGTATCATTATTGTTGGATTAAAGACATGTCCAGGCTGCTATCTTCACAACTCAATAAACATACATCGAAAAAACATTTCTGTGATAGATGTTTAAATTATTTTTCGAGCGAATCCAAATTGGCAGATCACAGTGTTGTATGCGAAAATGTTAACGACTGCAAAATTTCTTTCCCCAAATACGATTCAGTTGTTTTCAAAAATCATATATATGAACAAAAGGCCGAATTCATCATCTACGGTGATTTTCAATCGGTTTTGGAGCACTGTGATGACAAAATTTCTCAAAAAATGGCAAAATATCAAAAACACACAGCCTTCAGCGCAGGGTACTATTTCAAATGCTCGTACGATGATAGCTTGTCCTATTACAAGAGTCATCGAGGTCCTAATTGCATGGATTGGTTTGCCACAGAAATGGCAGATGTCCCGAAATTCGTACAGTCTAAAATCAAAGACATTGTTCCTCTGACTCATTTCCCAGATAAGGTTGGTGTAACACACTGTCATATCTGTGAAAAGACGTTTGCGGGCACTGATATCATTGTGAAAGACCACCATCATTTCACTGGTGCCTTCAGGGGGTGGGCGCATCAATCTTGTAATTTAGACATCCTCGTTATGAATGTCCAGCTGCCAATGTAACATGCAAAACTTGTCAAAAACGTGGACATTTCGCCAAAGTTTGTCAAAGCAAGAAATATAACGCGAAAATGGTGTCTGCTGCTGAAATACTTTCTTGCTCACACATAGTTAATGCATCACTTAATAAAGCTAAAGTTTGCGTTCTCGTCAATGGAATCAAAGCTACGGCACTCGTAGATACTGGTAGCACAACAAGTTTCATCAATGCTACCTTCGCCCACCTCTATAAATTCAAAACGTGTTTTTCAAATGAACGAATCCATATGGCATCCGTATCCTTGATATCTGAAGTAGAAGGAAAATGCGTCGTTGATATCAAACTAAACCAACAAATCTACAAGGATGTCAAACTATTGATCATGAAGAATCTTTGTGCGGACATAATATTAGGACATGATTTCCTCAAGGATCATTCTGCAGTTGAGTTATTTTTCAATGGAACTAGAGACCCACTCAAGATCTGTAGTCTTTCGCAAGCTATGATACCTCCAGTTTCTCTATTCCAGAATGTGAAGCAAAATTGTAAGCCCATTGCTATAAAATCAAGACGATACTCTCAGGAAGATCTGAAATTCATAGAGTCTGAAGTCGAAAAACTCCTCTTGAACGGTATAATTGAAAAGAGTAATTCACCATGGCGAGCCCAACTTTTGGTGACATTCAATGCTAATCATAAGAAACGTATGGTAATCGATTACTCGCAAACAATCAATAGATTCACAGACCTTGACGCTTATCCATTACCCAATATAGAGGATATCATCTCCAAAGTTTCTAAATTCAAGATTTTCAGTACAGTCGACCTTCAGAGTGCCTATCATCAAATTCCTATTTCTGACAAGGAAAAACATTTCACAGCATTCGAGGCATGCGGAAATCTATTTCAGTTTCGTAGGATTCCATTCGGAGTTACCAATGGAGTCGCATGCTTCCAGAGAACCATTGATTTCATTATCAAACATGAAAGATTGATAGGAACATATGCATATCTTGATGATATAACTATCTGTGGGGAAACTCAGGTTGAACATGACCAGCATCTGAAATCATTTTTTGAAGCTGCAGAAAAATATAATTTAACAATCAATGAGAGTAAATCAAAATTCAGTCAGAACGCCATGAATCTACTCGGATATACGATATGTAATGGACAGATCAAACCAGATCCAGATCGCCTCAGACCTCTCCTCGAACTACCGCCACCAAGCGATCAAGCTTCCCTCAGAAGAGCTGTCGGCATGTTTTCCCATTATGCAAAATGGATATCTAAGTTTTCTGAAAATATTCATCCTCTCATTCAATGTTCTTCTTTTCCATTACCAGCGGACGCTTTATCTATGTTCCAAATATTGAAATCTGACATAGCAAAATCGATGGTGACAGCAATTGACGATAACATCACATTCTTGGTCGAAACAGATGCATCAGATTTTGCTATTGCAGCTACCCTATCTCACGCTGGGAGGCCAGTTGCTTCCTTTTCAAGAACACTAACTGATAGTGAGAAACGACACTCAGCTGTAGAAAAGGAAGCTTATGCCATAGTTGAATCTTTAAAGAAATGGAAACATTTCCTCATCGCACGTCCTTTCCAACTGATGACAGATCAAAGATCAGTGTCTTTTATGTTCGATACCAACCACACGAGTAAGATAAAAAATGAGAAAATACAACGTTGGCGCTTGGAACTCTCCAGTTACAAATTCGATATACTGTATAGGCCAGGAAAGCTGAACGTCGTAGCAGACACATTTTCCAGAATATGTGCGAATACCAATGATGATTCAAAGTTGATCAATCTCCATGGGTCTCTTTGCCATCCTGGAATAGCCCGAATGGTACATTGGATCCGCACCAAAAATCTCCCTTATTCAGTTGAAGATATAAAGAGAGTCATATCTTCATGTCCTGCATGTGCTCGGGTGAAGCCTCGATTCTATAAGAATGAAAGGAAATTGATAAAAGCTACAATGCCATTTGAACGACTAGCTCTGGACTTCAAAGGCCCATTACCATCTACTACCTCCAATCGGTACCTCCTCACGATAGTAGATGAATTTTCAAGATTTCCATTTGCGTATCCGTGTTCAGATATATCAGCTTCTACAGTCATCAAACATTTGACAAGCCTGTTCTCTACGTTTGGTATGCCAAGTTATATCCACTCTGATCGGGGTTCTGCTTTCATGTCGTATGAGCTCAAACAATTTTTGCAATCTAGAGGAATAGCCACAAGTCGTACAACTCCATACAATCCTGCAGGCAATGGACAGATAGAAAGGGAAAATGGAACCATCTGGAGAACTATTCAATTAGCATTACATACAAGGGGACTGAAAATAAATCAATGGGAATTTGTATTACTAGAGGCATTGCATTCAATTAGATCACTACTCTGTACTGCAACGAATGCTACTCCACACGAACGTATGTTTTTGCATAACCGACGGTCTTCGAATGGACAGAGTTTACCCACATGGCTGGCTACTCCAGGTTCTCTAATCCTAATGAAGAAACATAATCGTCAAAACAAGTATGAACCACTCGTCGAAGAAGTGGAATTGATGGAATCTAATCCTGACTATTCACATGTGAGACTTTCTGATGGGAGAGAAATCACCATTTCTAACCGACATCTAGCTCCTGGAGGGGGAAGAGAAAATAAGGAAGAAAATATTGAGCCGATTTCTGATGAACTTCAAGAAATATCTGAAGTGAGCCGCGATGAATCAGGAAATCAGGTGCTACCTGGAAATGCTGACACATCAGAAGTAGTTATCCAAGGAGA